>OX451741.1:969205447-969499558 GCA_948472305.1 Vicia faba | reverse complement strand
ATATATATATATATATATATATATTATATATATATATATATATATATATATATAAAATTACTATGATAGTGAAGATGTAAAAAAATTTGAATTTCCTATTTTTCTTATTCGTGAAGTTAAAAGCAATTCGATATATTCACTGCACCTTAAATTCCGTAAACTTTGCCGGAAAACGAAAACTTAGTAGCAGGATACTTTCTTTTTTAAAATTTTGATTAGAAATTCTTCCAATTCAAAGTGAACAAAATGATTTTCCATGGTCTACAATGTACTAAAAGCAAAAGATCATGGCTTAAAGTGATCTGAAACCTTGAATTCTTTTTTGACTCCTCCCAGCCACACATTAAATTAAACATTAATCATAGTTATAGTACTCATATTTACAAAAATGTAGATAATTAAATGAGAAATTAATGTGTAGGTTATATGAAAATAATTAATATGATTTGTTTACTTTTTTTGAATTTCTATTAATAGTCAAATATGAAACTTTAATGAGAAAAGCATTTCATTCTCAAGGTTTATTAAATGTAAATTTTTTAATAATCCTTGTTAAATGACATTTGCCAAGATTCCAACCAACATCTCCAATCATAATGTCTTTTTTTCACTTTGTTGCAGCTTTTTGTAGTTTTGGGATAGAAATATCCAGCACCACAAAACACCTTTAACGAATTTAAATATATATACACTAATGGTATCAAGTGGCAAAATAATTATAACCATATATAGTAGATATATTTTTTTAATTTTTTATAACTTAATTAAACATAATTTTAATGAATAATAAGAGATGATTTTTGGGGTAAACAGAAGAAAAAAATGGTTAGTTGAAAAGTTCCTATTATGATGATAAACAGAAAAGGTGGAAGAGCTTGTGTAATAATTGCACATCACAAGTTCACATTTATTAGAATTAAACCATTCCTTGAATATGTGCATGACACAAAGTGATATTCAGATTTTGATGCCCACATGAAAGGAAATTATGGCTCCTTTTCTGGATATACTTTGAATTGTAACAAATTTCACATTGATGGGTATGGGATAATATTGCTCAGACAAGATTGTAATTGCTAATACATGTACCTATTCATTATTTCCCTCCCATTTTGTATATAAAATTTCTAGGTTTATAGATAACACGACGGTATAAGACGACTACGCAAGATTTAAAAATTATCACTTTTAAAATGTGGTTAAAAATAAATAACGTAAATTAATATTTTAAAATTTAAGTCGACTTTTATTACTAACAGATAGAAAAACTTGTACTATTCTAATTATTATTACAGTTCTTGAAAATGTGTAAGACAATATTAACTATGATTTAAAATTTGACATAATTAATTAAATCGTGATTGACCTACACATAACGGATTGTGCTGATCATAAAGAATGCAAGTGAATAGAGATACGAGTAAGCATTACATAATTTTTCTATCATAAAGGCAGGGCAAGCATGTCTTATACAAATTAATGAGCACCATGGTGTCCTCTTCATGGCAATCATAAAAGATTAGGAACCAAAAACATGATTAAGTCTTTATAAAGTAACAAATTTAATAACAGTACACTTACCTTTTTGAAGAGATAGGGGCCACCTAGTAGCAACATTTTAACATTAAAAGTAGTAACATTTTAACTTTGAAAATTCAAAAATCTCAACAACAAAAAAAAAACAGACAGAAATCATGAAAGCCAAAGCAAAAGATAAGTGTTGTGTTACAATAAAGAATGGGAGAAAAGGAGAGAAGCACGTTGTGAAGTCACAAACTGAACCAAAAAGCACTTATTCACTGTTAACATCACAAATGAAAATTCTTTGCTCTCTTCCTCCATCTCTTTCATATTTTCACTTTTCTTTGTTCATGCAAGATCCAAAGAACGATTCAAACACAAGGTAATATACTATTTACTATATACACCTCCCTTCTTGCATTTAGTATATTCCCTTTTGCTAAATATTTAACATTTCTATGATTAGTGTGATCATCTATATTTAGAAGATTATGTAGTTAATTGTTGAGAAAATTCTCGCATTATTCCTTTTAAGTTCTCTACTAAATTTAACACTTTCCCATGTTAGTTAAATATTGGGGGGTAGCAATAGCATTAACTTGTTTATATAATTTATATATAGTCTTTAGTTTCTTAAATTGAAGAATTTTAATTATAAGTTCTTACTAAATTCAATTCTCTGGTTTACCAGCTTTATAGTTTTTTTCAACACTGAATCTAAATTTGGAAATTCCATTCTGGCATAGAACCAATAATTTAGATTTTGTTACAAAACCTAAACCTCACAATAAATATGTTATAATTAATAATTTCTAAGATTCTAAGAAAAACTTCAAATTATTTTCCATTGCATAATTGACATATTCTAAAATGCATGTAGTAGCTACACCATCACCTCAAGAAATTCTAATGCATCATGATATTCACTTAATTTCAAGATGCAGGAAGCCATGGTATCAAAGAGCAATGGATGTGACAAGTTTATGGAAAATAATTTCAAAATCAACACAAATTTCATCTTCTAATAACTCATCAAGTTTATGGAAAGCAATTCCAAAACCGCCACAACCTCCTACATCAAGTCCTACCAATAAGGCCAAGCTAAGAAAATGTAAATCTCTAAAGGTAGCAACATCTTTCACAAGGGTTTGTTTATGTGCACCAATTTATTCATACAATGAGATTTTGAGAAATGAGGTTCCACCTAGAAGAAGTAATAGTTATCCTCGATCATCGAAACCGTTGCAAAGTGCATCATCACATGAAAGAATTCTTAGTGCTAGGGTTAGCACGGAGGGATCAAGAAGAGTTTTTAGAGGTAAATCATTGAATGATGATGTTTTGATGAGAAGGTTTGTGATTGAGGAAGAAGCTATGATGCAAATTAGAAGAAGAAATCAAATGGAAGTAATTAGGAAAAGGAGTATGATGAGAAGAAAAATGATTGGGCCTAGTCCTCTTAGTAGAATGGTTATGGCTAATGACTTAATTGATTAGTGCAACTCTTGTCATGCTTAATCCAAAATTGCTGATTTTGTGATTCATCTTTTTTTTTTTTTTTAATCTCTTCTTTTAAAGTTCATCTTGTTTGATGAGATTTTTCTTCTTATAATCGGTGGCCTTGGGCCTAGGCCCAACAAGTTATGTTTTATGGCCCAATTTTAAGTGGGTTTGATTTAATGGTTATGGTTATGTATAGTATAGCATCACAATGTTAATTTCATTTTTCTTTATTCTTTCTTACTTATTTTACAGAAAGAAAGTTATTTATGCATTTCAATTTCATTGAAGTGAGAAATAAAAGTTGGAACATGATCAAATACTTGAAAATTATCGGTATTTGTAGTCACTTCATCTCGTGAGTATCTATTTTAGTTTGTCTAAAAAATAATCAACCAATAAATTAAATCAAATCAGAGAGAACTAATTCTCTCACTACTATAAAAAGTAAATACAACAACGTCAAAGGTACAAGGGTATCTTATACACTGTTGTAATATGTTAAAGTTGAAGCGTCCGGTTAATGTCTTTTTTTTTATAAAAAGTAATTTAATGACGGTTGTTCTTAAAAATCGTAGTGATATTCTATGTGTAATAAGCTTCGATTCCCATCAACTATATTTTTTTTCTTTTTTTCGAGTATATTAAACGTGTGTCACTTAAGTCCATTATTGAAAACATAAATTAAAAATGATTTAACAACAGTGGATTGCCCCAACCGTTGTTAGGTGATTTAAATTTCTACTACAGTTGAATTGTTCAACAGTGGTTAAAAGTTTTACTGATAAAGTAAGATAAAACTTATTATACATTTCTTTCTTAAGATGCCCTAGGCGAACAAGCGAACCAGAGACTACAGCGGTAGCGTTATCATATCCATTCATTTGTAACTTAAATATTCACCCTCTTCGTTCATTTGAATCGCAAATCTTCAACATCTTCATTCTTGTTCTCGTCCTCATCTTCGAAGTACGATACTCTTCATCTTCAGTTTTCATTCCTTTTTCTGATTACATGTTGCTTGCTTCATATTTCGTTCAATGTTGTATATTGTTCTTGATTCATATTTACCATTTGTTTGTTGTTCTGTTTGTTTCCCCAAATGAAACATGTACCTTTCTTGTGTTCATGTTGTATATTGTATATGTTTCATATTCTTTAGGTTATTCTGTTGGATATAGAAGTGAGCCAAAATATTATATTATTGTGATGGATATGCATATGCTTAAGGTTTAGAGTTATATTTTTGTTATGAATATGCTTTAGTTTTTGGTGTGTCATTTACATTATTATTCGTATATAAATTTCAGAAGTTATTATGTATCGTAGTTGGATGAAAGCCGGTAGATTAAGTTTGATTTATGAGAAATGGGTTCTTGAATTCCTTGAATACACTGATCAAAATCTTCTCGACAATAAGGATATCCTTTATTGTCCTTGTGTTAATTGTATGAATATCCATAAAGGTACAAAGGATGAAATATTTCATCACCTATGTTGTGATGATATATGTCAAAATTATACAATATGGATGTGGCATGGTGAGGTGGATAAAGAGGGAAGTCGGGCGTCACAAAGTCAAATAGTGGATGAAGATGAATATATGAATGATCAACTAGAGGATATGTTTCGTGATATTGGAGAATCTTATTTTAAGAATGCTCATATTTATGATACTTTATGTAGTGATAAAGACACCCATTTATATAAGAGATGCACAAGTTTTACATGATTGTCTGTGGTGTTAAACTTGTTTGAAATTACTTGATTTGCTAAAGTAAATATTACCAGAATATAACAATTTGTCAGATCATTGTAATGAGGTCAAGAAGATATCGTGTCAAATGGATTTGTAGTATATCAAAACACGTGCAATGTCGGAAATGTAGTGTATCGTGTTACAAGCTGGAGGCCGATAATGGTGATGACAATGGTTGTGACAGTGTTAGTAGGAAGCATCCTTCTACTAAAGTGTTATAGTACTTGCCAATAACTTCACGATTTAAGAGTCTTTTTCTAATTATAATGTCACAAAGAATATTATATGCCATGCAGGTGAAAGGAAACATGATGGAAACATTCACGATGTAGCTGATTCGTTGTAATAGAAAATTGATTTGTTGTTTCTGAATTTTAGAATTGAGCCAAGAAACATTAGGCTTGGGCTTGTCACTGATGAAATGAATCCATTTGATAATCTGAGCACTAATCATTCTTCGTGGCATGTTCTTCTCATTATTTACCATCCATATCCTTGGTTGTGCATGAAACACAAGTATATGTTGTTAAGTAGGATGATTTATGGACCACGACAACTTGATAACGACGTAGATGTTTATCTAAGTCCGTTATTTAAAGACGTATGACTTTTGTGGGATGAAGGCATTGAAGTTGATGATGCATATTCTGGGAAAAAGTTTAAGATGCGTGCAATGTTATTTTGCACAATCAACGACTTTCTTGTTTATGGTAATTTGGTTGGATATAGTGTCAAAGGACATAAAGTGTGTACTATATGTGAATCTAATACTTTTTATCACCAACTTGAGTTTATAAAAAATACTATTTACCTTGGGCATCGAAAATTTCTAAAACCCGACCATCCTTATCATAGATTGCGGAAGACTTTTAATGGAGAGCAAGAGTTTGATATGGCTCCTAAACCTTTAACTGGGGGTGAAGTTTATCAACGACATGAACACATTAATGTTGTCTTTGGAAATAGAGAAAAAGAAAAAGGGTCAGTTGAGAAAAATATATGGAAAAAGAGGTATGTGTTCTTTGATATTTCATATTGGTCAAGTCTTGATGTTAGACATTGTCTTAATGTGACGCACGTGGAGAAATATGTGAGTGATAGTTTGATTGGAACACTTATAAACATTCCAGAAAAGACTAAAGATAGTAAGACTTCCCATCTCAATATGGAGACGATGAGTGTACAAAAACAGTTGGCTCCAATAGAGAGAGGAAAAAGAACTTATCTGCCTCTAACATGTCACACTCTATCTAAAAAGGAAAAGAAAATTTGCTGCGAGTGCTTACATGGTATCAAAGTTCCCCAAGATTACTCATCAAACATCAAGAAACTTATATCAATGAAAGATCTCAGTTTAATTGGTTTAAAATCTCATGATTGTCATGTATTGATGCAACAACTTCCACTAGTGACTATCTGTTAGATCCCACCAAAAAATGTGAGAGTAGATATAACCAGATTGTGCTTATTCTTCAATGACATATGTAATAAAGTTCTTGATTTCGAAAAATTAGATGAATTAGAAGATGAGGCTGCCATAATCTTGTGTCAATTAGAGATGTATTTTCCTCCATTATTTTTTGACATTATGATTCACTTACTTGTTCATCTAGTCAGATAATCAGATTTTGTGGTCCATCTTATTAAAGGTAGATGTATCCAATAGAGAAATATATGAAGGTATTTAAAGGATATACAAAGAATTATCACCGACCGGAAGCTTCGATTGTTGAAAGGTACATTACAAAAGAAGTTGTTGAGTTTTGTACAAACTATTTGTCAAAAGCATATTCTATAGGAATTCCAAAGTTTCGTCATGCTGACACAGACGAAAGAGGTATTCAAGGTCTAAATGTTAAGTCAATGGATGAGGATGTAGTTATTCAAGCACATTTCTACATATTGAATAATATTGATGAAGTTCAACCTTACATAGATACTCACAAAGACTTTTGAAGAAAAAAATATCCCCGAATGAGTGACAAGTTGTTGTTGATAGAGCATAACAAGAGATTCATAGATTGGCTTAATGAAAGGATATCTAATGATCACAGTGCATCCGAGATACTTAAATGATTGTCGTACGAGCCAAAATTTAATGTCTTAACTTGGACAGCATACGACATTGGTTATTATACCTTTTATACAAAATCAAAATATGATTGTAGTACAATGCAAAATAGTGGGGTTATGGTTGAAGTTGAATCAATGTATTTCTCTAGTTTGAAAGATAAGAATCATGTATTGATAACTACCGCGTTCTATGGTGTCATTGAGGAAATTTGGGAGATTAATTATGTTATTTTCAAAGTTCCTTTATTTAAATGCAAATGGATTCTCAATAATAGTAATGGTGTACTGACTGATGACTTAAGATTCATCCGGGTAGACCTTGGCAAGACATCTTTTATGACCGAACCATTCATCATGGCATGTCAAGCAAAACAAGTTTTCTATGTGACTGACTCTTCAGACATATCGGAGAAATGGTCAATCGTTCTCCAAAGAAAATACATTTCTCTTAGTAATGAAAGTCTTGATATTTCGTACACTCCTTCTTACACAACACAAGTTTCTACCTCATATGATGAAGTCGATAGAGATGATGTGCATGTTATTCAAATCGATCATGAAGAAGGCATATGAAAAATTAACAAGTATTTTATTCTTTATTCATAATATATTAATTGTATGTTATAGTTTCTACGTATTTTTTAATAACAAGTATGATTATTTGAAATCACAAGTCTTTAGAATCAAGACACCAGAAGAGAAGACCCGAGTCAACCTGAACATTTCGGAGACCCTATTCTAATTTTCAAATATAATTTTTCATACAAATAATAATATATTTTTTTTATTTTTTAACATATTAAAAAAATGAATAATATATATTTTAAAAAATAATATACTCTTCTATGAAGAATAATAGATTAAGGCATATACAACCCTACATTATATTTTATCATAAAAAAATCATAACAATTGAGATGATCGTATGAAATATTTTAAAATATTTAATAATATCATTTGTTAAAAGATAATTACTCAAAAAAAAAAATATCTTTTGTATTAATTAGGTGTCTTAGTGTCCTCTGATGTAAGTTTTTTTATTGTCTGGATCCAAAGATCGGTGTATATTTCATGATTTTTTTTGAAATAAAAATTACGATTCTCTTTAAAAATTAAAAAAAAAATTAAACTAAAATTAAAAGTATATGAACGAAAGATAACAAATATTTGTTCTCATAACCTCTATTAAAAATACACAAAAATCACATGTGGAGTTTGACTAAGACTTTGTTTGTAATAGATTTTAAAAAAAAATAATTTAAAAACGATATTGATTTATCTAAAACATTATTAAAAAAATGATATTTAGAAAAAATTGAATTAAAAAACCAATATATTATAATTTCGACATCTAATTACTCAAATATTTATTTGTTAAGTAATTCTTAAAATGATATATCTCAACAATAATTTTTGATAAAAATTTATTCAAAAAAATATTGAATTTAAGTGTATTTTAAAATCTAAAAAATTATAACATAATAATAAAACACTTAAAATGGTATTAAAAAACCATGGACAAGTATGTTGCATGCACTCCCAAATCCTAATGTTCGCCGCTGGGCCATTGGTAAATTTTCTTATTATTTCGTAATATAATATATTTAATATATAAAGTATTATATTTTTATTTAAAATCACATTTAATTTTTGAGGCTCCAAAATATTTGAGGCAGTGTACAGTGGCATTTGTCGTATATCTATATAGTCCGTCTTGGACAAAATATCAAAAGACAAGAAATCAAAATAATAAAATATAATTATGTAATATTATGTAAATCGTAGGTTGTTATTTTGTCACATTTTAATTTTGAATAAATATATAATTTTTTATTTTTAATTCAATTATTATTATTATTATTATTATTAATATTATCATATAATTATTATAATTATGATAATTTTATTACAAATGAGAGTTGAGTAGAAGAGATAAGAGGGTAAGTGGAAGGAAAAAACAAGAGGTGCATGTGGTTTTTAGATTTTTGACTCAATCTCCACAATTTAAAATATTATATACTCCACTTATAAACTTTTCATTAAACAAAAATAAACATATATTTTATGATAAAATATTTCCGCGTCTCTGTTCTCGTTCTTCATCATCAATATTTCCACTGTTTTGTTCTATAGGACTAGTAGAGTTTCGGGACCATAATTTGTTGAGGTTTAAGGGTGACCGTGATTCTGATAAGGTTGGTCTATAGTTGTAAGAGATTGAGAAGACCTTTGAATTCTCTATTGATATCACTCCTAGAACATGATCAATCTTTGTTTCTTCCTACAAAATATCTCCATTTGAGATAGATGAGATAAAGAAGCAATTAGAGAACCCCTAATTCAAAGGATTTATACAACTAAATGTTTCACCTTGGGGAGCCCCAGTCCTTTTCGTGAAGAATAAGGATGGAAAATCTAGACTTTGCATCATAGTCACGATAAAGAATATATATATATATATATATATATATATATATATATATATATATATATATATATATATATATATATATATATATATATATATATATATATATATATATATATATATATATATATATATATATATATATATATATATATATATATATATATATATATATATATATATATATATATATATATATTATCGCGTATTGACGAATCCATGGACCAACTCAGAGGTGCAATAATGTTTTTGAAGATTGATTTGAATTTAAGGTACCATCAAATACGAGTGAAGGGAGAATATATTCTCAAGACATCATTTAGAACACATTACAAGTATCTAGTGATGCTTTTTAGAGTGACAAATGCACCAGCCATCTTCATGGACTATATGAATCATATATTCCATCCTTTCTTGGACAAATTTGTGATAGTATTTATTCATGTGTTGACAATCAATTTTCGACTAGAGAAATAAGTCTTTAAGTTGTAAGATTTCTTTGGCTAAAAAGGCATGAGTGTGTAGAAAATAACAGGATATGTCGATCGAGTTGAAGGATATCGACCAGAAGAGCTAGTCGACAAGGACATGGGATTCAGAGGCAGCGATCGACGGGCATAGGGGTCAACGAGTAAGGATATATGGTGGTGGTGAGAATGATTACCAACACGCAAGCCAGTAAGAACGTGGGAACATTGCAAAACAGTTTTCTCCATGAAACCCAATGTGGGACTAGTAATCGTCAACATTTATACTTTTAGATTTTCTATTTAAGCAAACATTTGTATATGTGTCAAGGGTCGCATTTCTTCACATTTAGAGCATTACACTCAAAGTACCCTCATCTAAGAGAGAAACGAGTTCAGACTTAACAATGTATGAATGCTTCCATATTTAAATTCATAACAATTTCCAATTTTTTCACTTTAATTTACAAGTCTTGTCACTTACTTTGTTTACTCTGCAATTGTCTTTTACTTTTGCCCTTTTATCTAATATCAACCAGTTTCAACCCAAAAACACTCAAAACACTAAGTCTAGGATTATTGCAGCCGATCCTGCAAGTAACCTTTAATAAGAGACTAGCGATTATTTCGTGGAGAAACAAATTAGCACACCCAGTGCGACACGTTTGTGTTTGAGTCTTCTTGTTTCGTGCATGAAATTAAGAAGTGGTAGAAAAATAGTAGATCCTAGAACTCTTGAGAGGGATCAAAACCTGGGAGGATATACTAGTGCGGCGGCGAGTGTGGGTTCTAGTTCGGTGGTCGTATCTTCGACGACACCAAACATAGTTACCACAACACACCCAGTAACTGCAATACCACCAATGGTCACAACTTCTGGGCAGTATGTGCCTAGTTTTGCAAGAGAGACACCCGATGGTGTGGTCCCAACTTCTGGGAAATATGTGCCTAGTTTTGCAAGAAATACTCATGAATACGGAATGCCAACAATGATGATGGCAGGACTACATAATAGTAGTCCGACATTTGGTGAAAATTCGGCATCAAGGTTTTCCCCATGTCATGCTTCAGGGCCATTGGGAAATTAATTTGGTCGTTTGACTAGATTGGGATTTTCCAACCAAGTCATGCCAACTTTCACCCCAAGTACTGTTGCTATCATGAGGCAACAAATGGATGAAAGTAACCATGAAATGGTCAATATACTTATTCAACAGGTGTGTCTCATATTAATACCTTTGATTGAGAATTTGGTGCAGAGTTATCAGACTTTAGCAACTCAAATGACTCACATAGGGGATTTCCTTGGTTCCCCAAGAGTGCTAGTTCGACAAGCTGTGCCTCCCCCATGTGAGGAATTGGTGCAGTACGAGGAGATGGCCGATGAAGCAGTCAAACAAGAACCACTAACTCCCCATCATGTTGATCTTATACTTAGGGTAGTACAACAATGCCTAGTAGTTATAGCAAACCAAAACTAGAATGTTGACCAAATGGTTAGGTAGGTTTGACGAGAAGCAATGGCTGGGGAACAAAACCTAGAAGCCATTGTCGAACGTATAATGGTTAGGAATGGAATGAATACCGGCTATCATAGGACCACATATGTCTCGCCATTTCCAGATTTCGTGTTACAAATAGAGTTACCAAGAGGTTGGAAACTCCCAAAATTCACTAAGTTCGTAGGGGATGTCTAAGAATCCACTGTTGAACACGTCGCCAGATACCAAACAGAGCTTAATGATAGTAGTGAATGAGGATTTGAGGATGAAGTATTTCCTAAATTCTCTCATAAAGAATGCATTTACTTGGTTTACAACGCTTCCCCCACAGTGGGTCCAAACATGGATTCAGTTAGAGAAATTGTTCCATAAACAATTTCACACGAGTCAGTCTAAAATAAGCCTAACAAAATTTTCCAGTGTCAAACGAAAGAGAACTGATTCAATAGACCAATACCTTAACAAGTTTAGGCTTCTGAAAGCGTGGTGCTTTACACAAATCCCTGAGAAGTAGTTGGTCAAAAAGGATGCAAATGGTTTAGAGTATTCTATTAGGAAGAAATTGCTAGATACTCAGTCTTTGAAAGATATGGCTCAGTTAGCTATTAAAGTTTGACTGATCGAACGTTTGAAAGTTGAAAAAACCAAGCCAAACAAGTACCACAAAAAAGGAAAGGTTGCTTATGTAGCAACTGATGAGTGTTTGTCTAACAAAGATGATTTAGGGGAAGAAACAGAGGTTAATGTGGCTGAACTCCAACTTGGACTTCCTTATGTGTATAAACTTTTGAAACCTTCGAACGGGAAAAACCCCGTCGAAACTGAAAAGAATGGCAAAGCCATCACCAAGACCTATACTTTCGACATAACCGAATGTGATGAAATATTTGATTTGTTATTAGCTAATGGTCAAATTATGGTCCCTCGGGGCCTGAAGAATCCCCCACTTGAACAAAAGAAGAAAAAGGAATTATGCAAATTTCATATTTTTCTTGATCATAAAATTTTTCAATGTGTTCTTTTTAGGGATTTGGTGCAGAAAGCTTTGAAAGAAGGCATGCTGCAATTTGGAGAAAAGCCAAAAATGAAGGTCTTCACTGATCCTTTGAAGGTAGAGGAGACTTTATATTAAGAGCCTTTGGATTACATGATGGTTGAAGCAGCTACTGAGGGCCTCGACAGAGAAATCATAATGATTGGTGACATAAAAGTTATGATGGTTGGAACTGACGATGGTTTCGACATGAAGATAGAAGAGGGATTTCAGACAATGTATCCTAAACCTAAAGAGAGTTTGGATGACTTTCAGAAAAAATGCAGAGTGAAAGGGTCGAAGGCAAAATTGTGCCCAAGATGCAACGTTGTGTATGATGAAGAAGAAACTGACAAATATGAAGCTTTCAAAAAAGAGGCTCTTAAGCAAGAGAAGCCTCTAGTCCCAAGGTTTGTTTTCGACAAAGAAGGAATCCATCGATGCAACGAAGAATATATAAGATTGTTCCAACAACCTCGTCTGAAAACCTTTCGCCCTCCGTCGGATGCCCCACAAGAAAAATGGATGGAACCAGTAAGCCAAAAGGGGGGAAAAGGCCAAAGTGGAAGGTGATTGTACATGAAGCTGAGGCCCAAGAAAAGAAGGATGAGTCGAATGGTTATCAAGTTTCTCCTAATTATAAGGGGAAAATCTAATGACAAAGACGCAGTGGAGGCGTTATCAGAAGAACAAAAAAGATGCAAAGGAGGCCTCGACTTCCCAATCGAAACCTGCTGAAAATACTAGGCGTGTCGAAAGCACGCAACTAGAGGAGGTTGCAAAACTTTGCGAAACTCCAGTTTAAAATGGATCCTATCCAAGGTCAATATTGACTGAAAAGGAAAAGGTCACTCCTAATAAAAGGTTGGCTATGAGGGTAGTTCCTTTAGATAACAAAGAGCTGGTAGCAACATAAAATTTTGGATATACTGCCACACCTGAGTATACTCCTACAAAATGTTGCTATTGATCTTGTACCTGGTACCATACCTGTGTCTAAGGCACCATACAGGATGTCTGCATCTGAATTGTCAGAGTTAAAGAAGCAATTGGAGGAGTTACTTGAAAATAAGTTTGTAAGACCAAGTGTATCGCCGTGGGGAGCCCCAGTGTTGTTAGTAAAGAAGAAAGATGGGAGTATGAGGCTTTGTGTTAATTATAGACAGTTGAAGAAAGTGACAATTAAGAACAAGTATCTGCTTCCAAGAATAGATGACTTGATGGATCAATTGGTGGATGCTCGTGTGTTTAGTAAGATTGATTTGAGGTCGGGTTACCATCAGATTAAAGTGAAGGATGAAGATATCCAGAAGACGGCTTTCAGAACGTGTTATGGACATTATGAGTATTTGGTGATGCCTTTTGGTGTTACTAATGCGCCGGGAGTATTTATGGAATACATGAATCATATCTTTCATACTTATTTGGATCGGTTCGTAGTTGTGTTCATTGATGACATTTTGATTTACTCTAAGTCAGAAGAAGAGCATCGAGAACACTTAAGAGTAGTATTGCAAGTTTTGAAAGAAAAGAAGTTGTATGCAAAGTTTCCCAAGTGTGAGTTCTGGTTAAAGGAGGTTAGTTTTCTTGGTCATGTGATCTCAGGTAATGGCATTACTGTAGATCCATCAAAAGTTGATGTTGTGTTGCAATGGGAAACTCCGAAGTCAGCTACTGAGATTAGAAGCTTTTTAGGATTAGCTGGTTACTATAGAAGGTTTATCGAAGGTTTTTCTAAGTCGGCACTTCCGTTGACTAAGTTGACTTGTAAAGGTAGAGCTTTTGTGTGGGATGTTCAGTGCGAAGAAAGTTTTACAGAATTGAAGAAGAGATTGACGTCAACTCCGATTTTGACGTTGCCTAATCCAGGAGAACCTTTTGTGGTATATTGTGATGCTTCTAAGATGAGTTCAGGAGGTGTGCTTATGCAAAATGATAAGGTAGTTGCTTATGCGTCAAGGCAGACGAGGACTCATGAGAAGAACTATCCTACACATGATTTAGAGCTTGTTGCAATTGTTTTTGTGTTGAAGATTTGGAGGCATTATCTTTATGGTTCTAGATTTGAAGTGTTTAGTGACCATAAGAGCTTAAAGTATTTATTTGATCAGAAGGATTTGAATATGAGACAACAGAGATGGTTGGAATTGTTAAAGGATTATGATTTCGGTTTGAATTATCATCCAGGAAAAGCGAATGTGGTAGCTGATGCGTTGAGTCGAAAGACTTTACATATGTCGGAAATGATGGTTAAAGAGTTGGAATTTATTGAAGAGTTCAAGGATATGAGCTTAGTTTGCGAGGTGACACCGCAGAGTGTTATGTTGGGTATGTTGAAGATTAATAATGAATTTCTAGACAGTATCAGAGAAGCTCAGAAGTTGGATGTGATACTGGTAGATTCGATGGTTGGGATCGATCAGTCTGAGAATAATGATTTTAAGTTAGATGCGCAAGGTGTGTTGAGATTTCATAACTGGATTTGTATTCTTGATGATGCAGAGATGAAGAAAGTGATACTTGAAGAGAGTCATAAAAGTAAGTTGAGTATTCATCCAGGAGCTACAAAGATGTATCAAGATTTGAAAGGTTTGTTTTGGTGTCCTGGGATGAAAAGTAATGTGGCTCGGTTTGTGTATGCATGTTTGACTTGTCAGAAGTCGAAAGTTGAACATCAGAAGCCTGCAGGGTTGATGCAACCGTTAGAAGTTCCATAATGAAAATAGGATAGCATTTCGATGGACTTTGTGACGGGGTTACCTAATACTTTAAGAGGAAATGATTCAATTTGGGTGATTATTGATAGGCTTACGAAGTTGGCTCATTTCATTCCTATTAACATCAGTTTTCTAGTGTCGAAGTTGGCTGAGAATTACACTAGTGTAATTGTGAAGCTGCATGGTGTTCCTCTGTGCATTATTTCGGATAGAGATTAGAGGTTTACTTCTGATTTTTGGAAGAGTTTGCAAGAAGCGTTGGGTTCTAAGTTGAGGTTGAGTTCGGCGTATCATCCTCAGACAGATGGTCAGACTGAACAGACTATTCAATCGTTGGAAGATTTGTTGAGGGCATGTGTTCTTGAGCAGGGAGGTTCGTGGGATACTTACCTTCCGTTGATAGAGTTCACTTATAATAACAGTTACCATTCTAGTATTGGGATGGCACCTTTTGAAGCGTTATATGGTAGAAGATGTAGAACTCCTTTATGTTGGCATGAATCTGGATAAAGTGTAGTACTTGTACCCGAGCTTGTTCGTGAGACTACGGAGAAGGTGAAGTTGATTCGAGAAAAGATGAAAGCTTCCCAAAGTAGACAGAAGAGTTATCATGACAAGCGAAGGAAGGACTTAGAATTTCAAGCAGGTGACCATGTGTTTTTGAGAGTTACACGAGTGACTGGTGTTGGGCGAGCATTAAAGTCCAAGAAGCTCACTTCTTGTTTTATTGGCCCATATAAGATTTCAGAAAGAGTTGGGAATGTTGCTTATAGGATGGCTTTACCGCCTAATCTTTTGAATTTGCATGATGTGTTTCATGTGTCGCAACTCCAGAAGTATATTTCAGATCTATCTCATGTGATTCATATGGATGATATGCAAGTACAGGATAATCTTATTATGGAGAGGATGCCTGTACGGATCGCGGATCGTGAAATAAAGACTCTGATGGGAAAAGAAATTTCTTTGGTTAAAGTGGTTTGGCTAGGAGCTGCCGGAGAAAGCATGACTTGGGAGTTAGAAAGCAAGACGCGGGACTCCTATCCTGAGTTGTTTGATTAAGGTAAATTTTCAAGGACGAAAATATTCTAAGTGGGGGAGAGTTGTAACTCCCGTAATTTAATTAATTATTTAATTAAATTATTTTTGGGTTATTTATAAAGTTGTGTTACGATGATAGATGTTGTGTGTGATTAGTTGGATTTAATTATTCTATTAAGTTGTGGAATAATATTAGAATAATAATATTATTTGATGTGGGCTTATTTTTAAGGATTAGAAGTAGTAGAAAGGGGGTGTAGGAGTTTTAAGCCCATTAAGACATTATGAGAATTATAGGGTTATTATATTAGTTATTTAGAATTAATAAGGAAAAGAAGTAGCAGTAAGAAGAGAAAGAAATAAGGGTTGGAAGAGAACGTGAAAGTTGCAGAAAAGAAGGAAAAGAGCCAGAATGGAATTCAATCGGAAAAGTTGTAGAACAACCTTCAATCCAAGGTAAGGGTAGGGTTCTGACTCTATAATTGGGTTTATGGTGAGTAGTATGTGGGATTGAATTTGAAAAGTTTTTTTGTTTATGATTGAAATATATACATTGTTGTTTGATGAGGATCAATGATTTAGAGATGAATAATGATGCCCTAATGCTGCATAATTGATGTAGAAACATAGGATCATTATAATTGAGGATTACCTATGATTAGAGGATATTTTTAGGACCGATGGCACATAAATCGTAGTGAAAAAGCAGTGAAATCGCAGAAAATATTCAGCACAGGTCAATATGAGTCGACCTCAAAGACCATGCGTCGACACATGCAGGAATTAAGACTCAGGATGAGTTGATACATAGGATCATGCATTGATACATGCAGTGTTTCAGACTCAGTATGAGTCGACACAAGGGGATTACGCGTCGACTCATGCAGGATTCTAGACCAGTGCGTGTCGACTCAAAGTATGCATCGACTCATGCAGTCTGATTTTTGACAGATTCTTCCAAAGGCTGTAACTTGAGTTTCTGGACTCCGTTTGAGGTGCCGTTTGAAGCGTTGGATAGATAACTCGATGAAATTCATTCTTAAGGATTAAATTGAAGAATAAGAAGAATAATCCTAGTACCCAAATTAGGATTAGAGTTAGCTTCCCGCGTTAATCGCTATGATGATTTTGTGAAGTATGATGAGGATAAGACGATCTTAGATTATCGCTTGGTTCATGACAATAAGATTTATAATGATAATTATGTAGTATTACAGAATAATAATATGTAGAGTCTTGGTAATTAGAGATAAGCCTTAGATGATTAATTAATTATAGGCATTATCATGTTGTAGGCTTATGGCCAACGTTGAGGGATTGTCGATCTGTCGTTGTATTATTGTTATGGATGAGTTGCTATGGAATTATGTGATGAATTATGTTGATGAATTATGTTGATAAATTGTGTTGATTAATTATGTTGATTAACTATGTTGATGAATTACGTTGATGAATTATGTTGATGAATTATGTTGATGAATCGTGTTGATGAATTATGTTGATGAATGATATTGAGATGCCTCTAATAATTGGCAGCTATTAAGATGTAGGCTTCTGGCCAACGATGATGTTATGTTGAGATGTTGTTAATTGTGGTTGTTATTACTACATTCATGATTGTTTTGCATATATTGCATATCAATATGGAGCCGATGCTCGTTAAGATGACTTGTATTGGCGAATATTAAGATGAAGGCTCATGCCTTGTTGATGCCTCTATTTATTGGTAATTATTTTGAGATGCGATTTCTGCTCCAATGGTACCACATGCATTTGCATAGTATTGAGTCTCATTATATGATTACATAAATAAGTTGGGTACTGATGCAATGATATGTATATTGTTGGTATTCTGTTGCGATTATTGTTGTGTATGAGATGATAAGTGGTGTTATTATATGAGCTGATCTAACATATTATTTATCATAAGTTTTATTATATTGTTAGATATCTCACCCCTTCTGTTTGAATGTTACCCTTATGTTGGTAACATGCAGGTAATCCAGAGTGAAGGTGGTCTACCTTCAGTAGTTCGAGTCGGTGTCATTGCTTTGATACGTAACACTCGGGGGGATGAACGCTTGTTGCTTTTAATTATTGATTATTTCAGTTGTTGAACTTTAATTTGATTGTTGCTAAGTATGTGTTATTTTGAAGTTGCTGTAATGTTGGACAAAGATGTTATTATGATTCTGCTGCGTAGTTGTTCAAGTTGTTGAAGTAAGAGATTAAATATTTTGTGGTTGGTTCATGCGAAGTTTTAAAAGTGTTATGTATCCATGTTGAATGCAATGGTTTTTAAGTTGAATTTTTGGCATCCTGATTCAGTTGTATGAATTTTATAACTCTGATTTACATTCATAATTTCTAGATAGAATTGGGGTGTTATAGAAATTCTCTTCCCCAGCTGAGTTTATTCCTCCAAAACTGTAAAAACCCCTGCAAATTTATTCTCTTCAGCAGAACTCATTTCCTCAGCAAGGGTGTTTCCTCAACAGAGTATTTCTCCGTCAACAGGTTTTATTTCCCCAACAAGGTTTATTTCCCTAACAAGGTTTATTCCCCAACAAATTACAGTCTCCCAAGCTTGAGTCTTCTTCTACCATAAATTACCAGTAAAATTCCCATCTCCAACAAATGGAAGTCCAGACCCCTATCCCCAGAGAGTTTGCTATTGAATCTGAAACCGGATCAAGTATTATTCAACCTTATTCTCTCAGACGAGTCGGCATCCAGCCCATCCCTTCTATCCGCAGTCAGGGTATACAAGAACTATAATCCCCAATAGAGCAATGAACAACCAATGTTCTCGAACTCTTCTCCCCAAAAAAGAATCAATATTCTCCAGCAGAGTTTCCTCAAACCACAAGCAGGAAGACCCATCAAGATCGAAGATACATATATTCTTCTTCCCCAACAACAGTCAGGGATTTATTTTCTCAAACAAAGATGCTTCACGGATTTACAAATACACTTAAACAACATTCTACATTCATACATCATTTACGAACATCAAATTATATGCATACAAAACGCATATAACACACTCTCATTTATTTTGAGAACATCATTATACAATGCATTTCATACATCATGACATTGCATACATCTAACTCTTTACCTTTTCAGGAAAGATCAATCAACAGACAAACATCATCAACTACTTGTATGACCAGACAGTCTTCTCAAAGGCTACATCTGACAAATGGCTACTTAAGCAATTTCCTCAGAAGGTCATTCTCAAAGAAACATATTTTCTAGTTGAAGTCGGACGCAAACATCTTTTGGCTTAGAGTAAATCAGAAATAGATTTATTCTGATACTTCTTCTAGTTAAAGTCGGTCGCAGACATCTTCTGGCTCAGATTAAATCAAGCGTAGATTTATTCTGATACTTATTCCAGTTGAAGACGGTCATAGACATCTTCTGGCTCAGATTAAATCGAGCATAAATTTATTCCGATACTTCTTCCAGTTGAAGATGGTCGCGGACATCTTCTGGCTCAGATTAAATCGAGCATAGATTTATTTTGATACTTCTTCCAGTTGAAGACGGTCGTAGGCATCTTCTGGCTCAGATTAAATCAAGCGTAGATTTATTCTAATACTTCTTCCAGTTGAAGACGGTCATAAACATCTTCTGGCTCAGATTAAATCGAGCGTAGATTTATTCTGATACTTCTTCTAGTTGAAGACGGTCGTAAACATCTTCTGGCTCAACTTAAATCGAGTGTAGATTTATTCTGATACTTCTTCCGGTCGAAGGAGGTCATAGACATTTTCTGGCTCATATCAAATCGAGCGTAGATTTATACTGATACTTCTTCCAGTCAAAGTCGGGCGCAGACATTTTCTGGCTCAGATTAAATCGAGCATAGATTTATTATAATACTTCTTCCAGTTGAAGGCGGTCATAGACATTTTCTGGCTCAGATTAAATCGAGCGTAGATTTATTATGATACTTCTTCCAGTTGAAGTCAGGCGCAGACTTAGTCTAATTTCTATCAACAGTTGCTTTGGATGGAATCTATAAGCCCATCTCTAATGACTCTCTTTTACCTCTCCAAATGGTATCTTTAAGCCCATTCTTGGTATAATCAACCAACAATGTTACTTCACGCGTATGCGAGTACAAATTTATGGGCACTTAAGTGTTCAATCATCTTCCACCTTCAAGTCATGAATGGCGGACATGCCAATCTAACTCTTCAGGTTTAAGAAGATTGAACAGGGGCAGATGTTGTACCCCAAAATTTTCCCTCCCATTTTCTTTAAAACATTCTTCTAAGGCTCTCAAGTACTCAAGGCTACTCAAGGGTTAACCATTTAAGTCTCCTCCTAAGCAATGGGGATACAACTAGGGTTTTAAGTTTCTCAAGGAATATTGGGTTGCAAGGGTCTCAAAGGATTACCATGGTTCTCCATAGGTCTTCAAAAATGTTCATGTCAAGTTTTAAGTCTTGCATCACAAGTTTGCTCAGTCAATAGCTCAGATGATTGAAAATCAACTATATTGGGTAAAAAGTCAACTATGGTCAAGATACAGTCAAACTTCAAGATTTTTGGTCAACATCAACATTTTGAATTAATAGTCATAATTTGATCAAGGGTTAATCACGATTCCTCAAGATAAGCCCTCAAATTATCAAAAGTCCAAGTTTCCAAATTAGGGTTTCCTTAGAAGAAGTCAACTGAACTTTGACCAAACATAACTTTCACATGCTTCATCAAATTTTCCCCAACCAAAGCCCATTTTGAAGGAAATTCAACTTTTTATAACTTTGTATACATTCTTAAGTCCAAAAAATGCTTCATTTGAAAGATATGAGCTAATACATTACAAGTCATTTTCAAAAGTCAACCAAAAGACACTTTTTGTCAAGACAACTTACATCAAGATAAAGTATCCAAATGCCAAAATGATCAAAGGGGAAATTGTAGAGGACATATTGAGATTTTCAAAAAGTCAAAGATCACATACAAAAGATGAAAATTGAGCAAGTTATGAGTTGCACAAGTTGGGAAATTTTGAGGAAATACATGAAATCTCAATTGAACAAATTTGTGATTTTGAGCTATTGGGCCTAAGTTTTGGAATTCAAATGTGTTCATGACATATTTAAAGACCCTCAAGTGTATTCATGCATTATTTTAGTTTCTATTTTATTTATTTTGATTTTATTTATTTAAAATCAAAATTAAATCAAATAAAATGCAAGCTTAATGGACAAGGCATGTAAGGCTTATGATCTAAACTCTTGGAGGCCCAAACAACTCGTGCAAGCCTGTAAAAAATCTTTCTAAAATCGTGTGGAGTTCAAAAGGGCAAGATATCTCAAATTTGGAAGTCTTTAAAAGTGTTTAATTTTTTTGTCTAACATGGCTTTGATGCCAGGATCCTTCCCTTATTTGTTTCTCCATTTCACTTCTCTATATATGCACAAAAAAATCAGATCCAAAAGAGACGAGCAATCTGCCTCAAGGAAATAGGGTTTGAATCACAAAATTTCTCAAAAAAGTGCAAGCATTCGAATTGCAAGCTCCAAGCGATTTCAATCCAAACTAGGCCTTGAAATCATCTCCTGAACATCCATAGGGTAAGTACGGGTAAGTTTCAATGATTACCCAGGCCTGAATCGTGTTATCTACCATCTTCGTTTGCAATTTTTCATCATTCATATTTTTTAAATTCACGCGTTGTTGATTGTTTCTAACCACTTCATATATGAATGTTTAGAACAAATCTGGACCAAAATTTTTGAAGTTGTAACGTGAGAATTGAGTTTTTCCATGGTTAGGGAAAAATGTTTATGTGTTTTTGTATCAGAACTTCCAGACCATTACACGCAAAACTTATAGCACCATTGGATTCACAGACCTTGATTTAAGGGGCTTAGGGTTAATTTGTGGCTTTGGTTTTTATTCTTTCGCAGGTTTGAGTTCTGGACCAATCAAAGAAGAAAGAGTTGACCATCGTGAGGGGTGGTCTGACTCACTTGAAGACTTGTGTGGCATCTGGCTGTCTTTTAATTCATTGATTCAAAATTCCAGGGCCCCACCAGGCGTGCGTTTCTTTGTTTATTTGAGATTAGTTTCCATTTTACAATATATTAATTGGTTTGCATTATAACACCAGATGTAATGACCGCTCCAGTGGTAAGCGTGTGTGTGTGTTAAGGTGTTAGTGTGTTAGGGCATGGGTTCGATCCCTGCCCATGGCATGTTATTTTTCAATGTTTTCCCTATTTCAGATGCAATACCACTCAGGTCCGTGCGCGCATCATACATCTCTGATTCCTCACCATTAGATGATCATCAAGCCAGATCCAATGTTGCTGATGGCCTCCACACGATGCACCCCAAGGAGCCACCCTCACTGGATCCAGCGCAAGCAATCTGGGCTCCTTGTTAGGCTTAGTAATTCCAGATTCACCCCCCCCCCCCCCAATTTACTCGTATTTCAGGCCCATTTCATTTTCTTGTTTTTTTAATAATTGTTTTATTTAGATAATTAACCTCTTTTAAAAATGATTTTATTTAATAAAAAAAAATCACAAAAAATCACTAAAATTAGATTTAGTTTTTTTATTAATTAATTTAATTTTTGATAAGTAAAATTAATTTAACTTAATCAAACTTTGATTTTATTTTATTAATTAATTTGTAATTTATTTAGAATTAGGGTTAATCACTATAAAATATTTTTCTAAGCAAAACACCAAAAATACTTTTCTAATGCTTATAAATTTTTTAGGTTTTTTTTAATATTTTTCCCTTTTTCAATCTCCACACGCTTATTCATTTTCTCATTATTATAAATTATGTAACTGATAAGGTATGTAACAGATAATTAGGATTTCTTTACTTTTTCTCCATTTTATGATTTGTACTCCCTATCCCCGAAGCATTGTGATAGCGTATGTTTTGTTTTCCCACATTTACTTTATGCACTTATAATTATTTTTGTGTGTGTATATATATATATATATATATATATTATATATATATATATATATATATATATATATATATATATATATATATATATATATATATATATATATATATATATATATATATATAACTGCTAGATTAATAGGATTGTATGATAAAGACTAAAAGCAAAAGGCTAGATAACCATAAATCCAAGACAAATTAACTGAATCTCAACGCACTTTGCACACGCGCACCTCTAGGGTGACCCTCACTTGTTGCCTCGAATAAAAAAGAGTCATGTCCCTCTGTAGCGGTAGAAATGTTTAATACTAAGCTATTGGATCGACTAGACTTATACAGATCAAAAATAAAAATCGCCACCACGCTTTATTATTTCCAAAGGAATGGGAAACGAGCGAGTAACCTAAAAAGAGGGGGAAAGATTCAAGGTAAGGGGGTTGGTTATGCAAAGGGAAGGTATTAGCACCCTAAACATCTACGGTACTCTGCAGGAACCTCTTTGAAAAATCTGTATATTTTGCCTATAAAATATTGTATAAAAAATAGATGGTAGAGGTGAGGAAAGAAATATATTTTTTTAATGGTTTTTTCACCTGCCGCGGTTGCGAACCTTTAGTGCCTACGTACCACATTTTCGTGCAATAGGGGATCAGGGTACACGTAGTTCCTCTTTTAAAGATTTTAAGACACAAGTGTGTTGGTTGATTTTAAGAGATAAGACATCATCGTCATTGTCCGTGTGGAAAACATACTTACTACCCACGGTTATGAGAAAACAGAATTTGTATCATCTCAAAGTGGAGGATATGGCTTGGATTTTAAAATCAACAATGCCTCACTCAACACCCAAGTGGAAAATATCTCACTTCACTACATATCATAGAAGTGTAGTTATTTGCATCACTACAAGGATTGACAAGAGTCGAATCTTTTGAGAAAAGTTTAAGATGAAAGCCAAGATGGCAAAATGGTTTGAATGAGATTGATTGATTTTTTAGTCTTCTCACAAAAAGTTCAAAGTATTGTTAATTTGACTGAAGTTTATTTATGAAAACATTTTGAAAATGCATGGACCTAAGTCCAAGTTTATTATGAAAGTGATCCAAGTTTAGAAACAAGAAGTGATTTCAAAAGGAGGGAGACGATTTTTGAAATAGGAGGAGATGAAGGCATTATCCTAAAGCAAGAAGGAAAAATATATTCTGATGTTTGTGCTTGTATTAACCTTCTAAGGTCTAATCAACATAAAACGATCAAAAGGGGAGATTGATCGTCTCATGGAATCCTAAAGGATCATGGCATTTCAATGCAAGATAATCCTTAATTCTCAAGCATCTTATTTGATCAATATTACACATAGAAAACACATAAAACATGATGTGTAAATTTGATTTAAAAGAAATTAAAAGTATGAAGAAATAACCCTAAAATACTTATAAAAGCCTAAAGTATTTTTTTTATGTCTCTTTTTATTATTTTTATTATTACTTTTTTATTATCTTAATATCTAAAAACAATAAAAGAAAATAGAACTAAAACCATAAAAGAATAAGAAATAGAGGGAGGTATAAAGCTTGGCTCAAGTGTGTTGTAAATAAATGGGACGCCAGGCCCATGCTGAATGGTCAAGCACAAATATTTTGGTAACAAGCTCCAAAAATTGATGGCAGTATGGGCTTAAGGGAGGTTCAAAAACGAGGCCTAATTAATTCAGTCCAATTCAGCTTTTTGTTTTCAATTTCCTAAATAAAGAAATAAAATAAAATAAACAAATTAAATATAAAAAAAACGACGTCGTTTGAGAGAAACAGGATTAGGGTTAAACAGTTGTGGCCTTCCAGCTTTGTGAAAACTCTCTCTTCTTCCCCTCAAGCAAACTCACGCCACCACGAATCCGCTCCTCTCAACATCAAGCTAACACGACCGTTTACGAGCTTCAACCTCCGATTTAACTCCTCGAAGCTTCAAATCGCCACCATGAACCCCGTTCTTCATCACACTTTGTTCGTTTGGTCAAGCTTTTCTCACCTTCCTCAATCAACAAAAATGCGCTGCTATAGACCTGCGTTCAAAACCGTCTCCAATGAAAATCATCACGACAACATCGTTCACCGCCTCTTTGCTCGAAGCACTGTGTCGCTTCTATTCGGTTTCGCCACATTTTCATTCGCCACTCACAAGGCTCCGCTCTCAGATTCCAACTCTCATCTCGCATTTAATCGAATCAAGAGCACGCAAGGAACAGAAGAAGGAGCTTTCAATTTCAATTCTATCATGTTTCGAACAGGGAAGCAATAAAGAAAGAAGAAAGCAAAAAACACTTACCGACCGGAGAATGGTCCGGTGCTTCTTCGATTCGCAACACATGTATGCAATTCTCGTCTGTTCTTTCTTCTCTTCTTCGCCATTTTTCTTATACTCTCAATCCTTTGATGCATAATGATGTTGTTATTATGGCGATATGAAACAAAAACGATGACAGTGATTAAAGTATAATGAAGCAATTACAGATTGGAATAGTTGCGGTTCAGAGATGATTAGAATCGACGCATACGTGTGAAGAAGATGTTGATAAATTGAATATGATGAGGATGAAGATCGAAGTTATTGAAGATGAAGGTTCATGGAAGTAAACAGAAAGGATATGAAGAAATCAACTCAAAGAATTCAAAATGAAAGCCAAGAAGCTTCAGAGAATCGTTGGAGCCTCAGAGAATTCAGAGAGAACTCTGAAACTTTTCTGAGAAGTTCTTCTACAAAAGTGAAATTGTCCTCCTCTAAAGATTGAAGAAAGATTTTGTTATATGTTAGTTGGCTTAGCTTCTATGAGAAGTTTTCTACAGGTAACTCAATCCTGTCCCGTGATTTCAAAAATCTGTTATAACCATTGAATGATTGAGATTGAATATCATTTATCATCTCAAATTCTGTTATGAAGCTTGTTAGAGAAGTTTGAAATATGTTGAGCTGTATCATTAGAATTTCTGAGTTTTCCCTCTGTTTTGTATTGGAATAGTCTTTTTTAATTTTCTGACTTTCAATTGCAGGGCTAAAGTGAGAATTGGCTTTTTCCTCAACTGATGCAAAACAAAAGTCTGTTATTGAAAACTCACTCTATATTCCTTATTTCCGATCTAATTCCTTTTTAATATGCTAAGCCACTAATTGTTTTTAATTAGATCTTCTGAACTGTTTTTTTCTTCTTGATTTTATCTATTCGAACAGGACCGGTATTCAGCAGGACTTCATTTTCTATCATGGACGAGACGAAAAAGATTTGGACATGGTTTTGTGTTTGGAATTTATTTGTGACGCACGTGCAGGGATGGTTTTTTTCTTCTTGAACTGATGTAGACCAGTGGTGGTAAACCGGTTCTGAAACAGGGCTGTAACAAGAGCACAAAAGTCTTGTAGTTTGGAAATGGAGGTTGGTTGAAGATTTGGATATGGAAGTATGAAGACTAATTAAGATAAAGGAAGTCATGTAGAAAACTTAGTGTAGATTTTTACGCATTTCTTCTATATTGTAATGGTGGTGATTAATGTAATTTGATGAATATTGAGTAATGATTAGTGTAAGTGAATTGGCTGAACTGTATTAATATCAATTTGGTTTCTATGAGACATTTGATGCAACATTCTAGACATGGTTTTAAATTAATGAAATAGACACTTTGGAAATTGAATTTGGGATGGAACAGACTTTGAATCTTTGAACGTGAAATCTTGAATTATGCCTTGAATGTTGAAATTTGATTTATGACTCGCTAGCTTGAATGAAGCCAAAACAAATTGCCAACAACGACTAATGAACCTTGCACTATGTTTCAAGTGACTTGTACTCCAAGAAATCCACATGAACTTTCTTTCAACTTAGCATGTTCGAATCAAGCTTAGTGAGCAAAGTATATGCGTTGGGAGTTTTCATATCAAGTTTGAACAATCTTTGATCCTAAAACAAATCCACATGAACGGACTATGTTTTGTACACTTGAATTGATCCTTAAGAGTTTTGAGTGAACTTGAATATCTAGAAGTCCAAATAAGCCCTATGAATCATCTTCCATCCTTATCTTAAACAAAATAAATGCTTGAGCTTGATGTCCAGATGAAACCAGGATCAATATCTTGAATCATGCTCTTTTTTGGATAATTTGCAAATAACACACCTGAATGAATATCTTCATAAAAATGAATCCAAATTAACTTGCAAGTAACAAGTAGTTGAATAGGAGATAAGACCTTGATCATAAAGAATTCTCGCATTCATCTTTTGTACCATGATTCATTCTTTTCATTAATCAAAAAACCCTCTTGTCTTGATAAAGTACTTTCTTCCATTGACGAATTTGACACAAAGACATGCCCTTGAGGAAAATTCCCAACCTCTCGAGAAGAATTAACTTGTAGACCAGGTAATTAGGAGAAACCCTAAATCTCTGGACCTTGAGTGCATATGGATGAAGAAAGCTTGAGATGGTGAGAGGAACAAAACCTAGCTCAAGGACATTCACAGTGAATTCATGATAAAGTCTTGAGTACACAAGTAAAATCCTAATGCACTGGTTTCTTGAAGAAATTCAGATGAAGAAAAACTTGTATCTCTAGGAATCTTGCCAAGGAAAATACATATGATGCTTGTAAATCCAAAACCCTGGTTCCGTACCAAGATAGATAAATGAAACAGTGGAATCAACTTGAGAGAGGTAGAAACCTCAATTTATAGGGGAAAACCCTAATGCCAAGATCCATTTGAGCCCATGTCTTAAAAGCTGAAATGAATGAATAATTTATGATTTAAATGCATATAATGTTATGAATGAACAGATTAGGGGTAAAAAATGGGGTATGAAACCCTCGAATGTGGGACACTTTAGCAAATATCCTCGATTAAGAGATCATAGTCCCTCGATGACCCTTCGATGCTACCTCGATAAACGATCCTAGTCCCTTACAACAATTGCTAAAGCATCCTACGAGTTGCCTTCATGACTATACAATGACCCACGCCTGTCCCTCAAACATCCAATGATAGGGCTTCCTACTAACTAATGGTAGGATAACACTATCTAAAGGAAGAGGAAAAGAACAAATACTTTTTGAGTAGGTAGATAGCTCGTAGCCGCTTTCTCACAAACAAAAACATTTCTCACATACACTCTTTTCTAAAATATTTTGAAAGACAAACACTTTATATGTGTTATAACGATACGAGAATCATTACAAAGTTTGCGGCACTTAGGTATTTTTTTCAAAATATTTTTCAAATACACAAACACAAAGCATTTTCAAAGTGAGCTAGTGATTAAGAGCCCGTAGATAACTATGGATGAAAAGGGTGTTAATACCTTCCCTTTTCATAACCTACCCCCTTACTTAGAAAAATTCTCAAAAGGTCTTTTATGTTCTTTTCACCCTTTCCTTTATTGGATAAAAGAAAAGTCAATGGTGACTCTTGCAATCCTCAACATTTGCAATAAAATGTAAAACCAAAAGTCAGTTCTCCCACCGTATTACAGCGATGATGTTTAAACTGAGGCAGAAGAAGAGAAGAAAGGGAACTAAGAGTTTTTGAAAGTCTATTTAAAGAGAAATTAAAACAGTTAAAAGCAAAACAGATGGCGTGAGCAAGCCAAGAAGTGGAAAAGTTAGTGGGGTTTATTTAAAAACCCACGCCGTAAAACCTAGGAATAATCATGAGAAGTGATTGAAGTGACATGGGAAACTGTTGCGCAAAAAGTGATCATGATTAAGCATGACATCATCCCAAAGAGACATACGGTCAAAAAATTGGAAGAGAAAACACCATAGTTCTCCCATCGACAAGGCTCCGTCAAACATGGAATTTTGGGGGGCAATTTGTTGACAAGAAATTTTTTACTAGGGAAATAAGCCTTTAAGTTGTAAGATTTTGTTTGGCTAAAAAGGTACGAGTGTGTAGAAAAGACAAGGATGTGTCAATTGAGTTGAATGATGTCGACTAGAAGAGCTAATCAACAAGGACATGGGATTCAAAGGCAGCCATCGACAAGCATAGGGGTCGACGAGCAAGGATATATGGTGGCAGGAACAGTTACCAATACGCAAGCTAGTAGGAACGTGATAACATTGCAAAGTTATTTTCTCCATGTTACCCAACGTGGGAGTAGTAATCGTTGATGGTTATACTTTTATATTTCCTATTTAAGCAAACATTTGTATCTGTTTCAAGGGTCGCATTTCTTCACATTTAGAGTATTACCCTCAAAGTACCCTCATCTAAAAGAGAAACGACTTCAGGCTTAACAATGTATTAATGTTTCCACATTTAAATTCATAGCAATTTCCAATTTTTTTCACTTTAATTTACAATTCTTGTCATTTACTTTGTTTACTCTGCAATTGTCTTTTACTTTTGCCCTTTTATCCAATATCAACCAGTTTCAACCCAAAAACATTCAAATCATTAAGTCTAGGATTATTGTAGCTGATCCTGTAAGTAACCTTTAATAAGAGGCTAGTGATTATTTCACGGAGAAACAAATTGGCACACCCAGCGGGACACGTTTGTGTTTGAGTCTTTTTGTTTCGTGCTTGAAATTAAGAAGTGGTAGAAAATGGTAGATTCTAGAACTCCTGAGAGGGATCAAAACCTGGGAGGAAATACCAGTGGCGCGGCGAGTGTGGGTTCTAGTCCAGTGGTTGTATCTTTGATGACACCAAACATATTTAACACAAGACACCCAGGAACTTCAATATCACTAATGGTCACAACTTCTGAGCAACATGTGCCTAGTTTTACAAGAGAGACAAATGATAGTGTGGTCCCAACTTCTGGGAAATATGTGCCTAATTTCACAAGAAATACTCATGAATATGAAATACCAACAATGATGATGGCAGGACTACATAATAATAGTCCAACTTTGGGTGAAAATTTTGCGTAAGTGTTTTCCCCATATCATGCTTTAGGCCCATTAGGAAATGAATTTGGTCGCTCGATTGGATTGGGAATTTCCAACCAAATCATGCCTACTTTCACCCCAAGTACTATTGTTATCATGAGGAAACAAATGGATGAAAGTAACCAGGAAATAGTTAATATGCTTACTCAACAGATGAGTCTCATATTAAGACCATTGATTGAGAATTTGGTGCAGAGTTGTTAGACTTTAGCAACTCAAATGACTCGCATATGGGATTTTCTTGGTGCCCTAAGAGTTCTAGTTCGATAAGCTGTGCCTCCCCCATGTGAGGAACCAATGCAATACGAGGAGGTGGTTGACAAAGAAACAAACAAGAACCACCTACTCTCCAGTGTGTTGATCCTATACTTAGGATAGTACAACAACCCCCAGTAGTAATAGAAAACTGAAACTAGAATGCCGACCAAATGGTCGAGAAGTAGTGGTTGGGGAGCAAAACCTAGAAGCCTTTGTCGAACATATAATGGTTAGGAATGTAATGAATACTGGATGTCAGAGGATTATTGTGATACGGTGGGAGAACTGACTTGAGGTTTTGCGTTTGTATTCGCACTTGTTCGGTTTAGCAAGAGTCGCCACCGACTTTTTATTTTATCCTAAAGGAAAAGTTAAAAAGCACAGGAAAAACCTTTGAGATGTTTTCGTGGGTTCGGGGGGTCGATTATGAAAAGGGAAGGTGCTAGCACCCTTTTCATCCATGGTTATCAATGGGCTCTTAGTTACTTGTTTTAGATCACTTGCCTTGATTTTCAATTGTGTGAAATGGTGCTTTGTGTGTGTGGTTTTGAAAATGTTTTGAAAATGTTTTGAAAAAGATGCCTTGTCTAGGCAACCGTTGTAACAATTCTTTACTCGAATGTTTTACAAAGATGTTTGTCTTTTTGAAAAGATGTTTTAATGTTTTTGAAAGTTGTTTTGAAAGTTGTGTTGTGGAGTGTGTTTTGAAAGTAGGCAAGTGTTTTTTGAAAGTAGGCAAGTGTGTTTTGCAAGTTTGATCAAGTAACTAAGAGTTGTCTACCCCTAAATTTACTCAAAGATCTTTCTCATGTTTTAACCCTTTTAACAGTGTTGTTTCACCACTGTATTTGGTGAAAAACCTTGTATTAGGATGTTAACGGGACAGGCGCGGGTCATCGTTTAGACCATGAATGCAATAGTGTCAAGTGTCTTTGGCATTTTTACTTGAGGGACTATGATCATTTTGCTTAGGCAATAAGATAGCGTCATCGAGGGGCTATGATTATTTTGTTTTGTTTTGCCAAAGTACTTGACATGCAACATGGCCCATTTTGGAAGGCAACGAGCGGGATTACCCTAGGGGTGCAAGTGTGATTTGTGTATTGATTTTCATGCATTTATCTTTGTATTAGGTTATCTAGCGGTTGATTTTGAATCTTCGCATATAAAACCCTAATTACTATACAGTATATAGAAAGCGATAAATTGCGGGAATTTAAAGTCTAAGCTATTACAAATAAGTAACCGGGAATGTGGGTACAAATATTTACAAATGGGGATGAGTCTTATCAGGATAGTAGTGTCCAAATAATATTTACAACCAAATTGAATCGCATTCTCAATGTAAAAGTATAGCAAAGTATAAAAATCAAAGAGAAATAAAAATATTGTACAATGTATGTGATTATTTACACATGATGCAAATATTAACCTAATGTTTTTATTAAGTATTATTATCATTTTTTTTGTTTTTGTTAATTAAGTATAAACAAAAGTTTTAATGAAAAGAAAAAATTAACTTAATAAAAAATCTATTGTTTATGTATTTTGTTAATGTTTTAAAGTTTATGTAAAAAGATTTATTAAAAAGAGTTTTAAGACAAAAATCTATTAACCTAATTGAATCTAATATTTCTTGTAAAATATAATAAACATTAAGAAAAGTTTTTTGTACAAAAATCAATATATTGTTTTTCTTAACAAAATAAATTGTATAAAAAAAGATATAATGTGATAACAAAAAAAGAGTATTAGTTTAAATAAAAAAAGGAGTTAAATGGGCTTTAGTGTGTTAATATGAGGGCCAGGCCCAAGCAACAAGAACAAACAGACTTAAGCAAAGGGGGGGGGGGGTGTATAGTCAAATGGGCTTAACAGTTTTGATGGGGCAGGCCCAACTGGGTTTGATAATGTTTATTAGGGTTTGTTTTGTATCGTTTCAGAACTTAGGGTTACAGAGGCTTAGAACGGCACCGTTTCCATCTTCTTCTTCGTTGTCCTCTTCATCTTTCTTAACCAAGGCGAGCTTCTGACTTCCCCTTCCACGCCTGGCTACTGGATGCCACCTCCATTTCCCCTCTCCTCTTGGTTGCTCAAGGCGGTGATTTCAAAGAGGGTAACGATTTCTCTTTTTAGGTTTTTGTTCTTATCTTGCATATCTTGTCTTTTTCATGTCCTGACCTTTTGTATTTATTTATGTTTGTGTGAAATATTAAAGAAAAAGGGAGGAGTTACTACCTTTAGGGTTCGTTGTTGGAGAGGAGAAGGAGGAATGGACATGAGGCGCTTCTCAGGTGGCCAAGGCGTGGAGTGATGATGCTGATGAGCTTGCTTCCTGGTATTTTTGTATCTTGCTTGCCTCTTTGAATGGTTTTATGATGATAGTGTCTGAAAACCCTGTAGTAGTTGCTTTTCCTCTTCTGATTGCTTATCTGAATGCTTGCCCGTTTCTGAGTTTGATGATGTTGTTTGAATCTGAGATGCTTCAGTGTTTTTGCTAGCTTCAGTTGCTTTTCCTCTCTTTGGTTTTGTTACTCGATGATGAACTTTTTGTTCGGAGAGTATGTTTGGATATGTTTGATCCTGACTTTCTCTTCTCTTTGACTTGGTTGGTAATTTTTGGTTACTTTGGCCCTGTGATGAACATGGTTCTGAGGGTGTTTGGGATTTAGGCTTTGACAGGCTTTTTGATTGTTATGATATCTGGCTTTGAAAAAGGCTTGCTTCTGTTTTATGCAGGTTTTTGGAGGTTTTAAACAGGCTGGAGGTTTATCAGTTTGCTTGCTTGTTTCTGTTATGTGTTCTAGGCAGGATGTTACAGTTTGGAGGCAAGCTTAAGCAGGCTTGAAGGGCTTGAAGGTTTACTGGTTTTTAGACAGGTTTATTGAGGCTTATGCTGGTTTGTATGGCTTTGGGACAGGCTTCTGGTTACAGGCTTGCTTCAGTTTATAAGCTTGTTTGTTTTCTTCAAGGCTTTCAGGCTTGTTTGTATTATGCAGGCAGGTTGAATGTAAGCTTGCTTGAGGTAGTTTGGAGGCTTGTTTTAAAGTTACAGACTTGAGAGCTTGTATTATATTTTTCTTTATGTTTTTCTGCCTCTCTTTTGAACTGTTCTGGTACTCTTTGTTTTATATCTCTTTGCCTTAAGCTTGTAAAACTGTAAGCCTCTCTACTTCTCTCTCTCTCTCTCTCTCTCTCTCTCTCTCTTTCTCTCTCCACAGAAAAAAGCATTGTTTATTGCTTATCTGTCCTTTTCTGAAAAAGTGTTTGGCTGGGAAATGATGATAATTTTTGAATATGTTGCTTGCATTGTGTCTTTCCACTGCATACTTCCAGTTTTTCTGCATTGCTTTTGCTAGCTTGTAGGCAGCTCTGTTGACTGCTCTTGGACAGTTTGACAGCTTTACACTTTTGACAATTTGGTTTTCCTAGTTTGATAGTGTAATTCAGTTTGAACTTTGCAGCTTGGTTGACATCTCTTTGGAAAGTTTAGTTTGCCTTTTCAAGTAGCTTGTCCCTTTTCATGTAGCTTTGTGCATTTGGTTCAATTATGCAGCCTTGTACATTCATATATTTGCAAACATATTTCCTTTCCCTCTTTGTGAACCAAGAGTCTTCTTGTGATTTGCAGAGAGGGCAGACAAACTGATTCCGGCCAACACTTTTAATGATGAGTTTCTGATTATCTGTCTGAAAATGCCTTTAATTTATCTGTACTGACTTCTTCCTTTTTTGCAGATAAATATCAGTTGAGCAATGGGGAGCAGCAGTAGAAGATGAAGATTTCCAGAGATTTAGGATATAGTTTTAATTTACTTTTAATTATTGTAATAATATTATTGTAAACAACTGTAAATAAATTTACAGTGTTCAAACAATATTTGTAACAAACAATTAAAAATGAATAAAAACCTCTCTTTGTCAGATATCTCTTTAATTCTTCTGCATTTATTTATTTAATTACTTAAATTTCTTGAATCATAATAATTGGAAATTATCCAATAATTTTAACTTATAAATTATAAATAATCAATAAACGTCCGGCGTTCCGAATAACCAAAAGCATTGCACAGTTAAACAAACAAACGCCCATATGTCCTTTATCTCACTGATCAAACTCAAACTTCAAACTTTCAATCAGAAACCGCAACCCATGTCCCAGAGTTAATTGAAAAGTACTGTAGAATTAATTCCTTCTGAGAATGCGCGTGCAAACCCTAATTCTTGATTTATTGTCAAAGAAACGTCCGCCTGATCAAACCCTGAGCCAAACTCAACCAAACCCTAACAATCTGCTTGAACTGATTCAAAAGTTAATGGAAACCCTGATTTTGCTTGACTGATAAGAAAAGTCTGTTTGACCGATTCTTGAGCCAATCTGAAAAAAATCAGGAAAAGCCCGAAGCTGTGATTTCTTGTAAAAAGAGGAGGGAAAATTTTGGGGTACAACAATTATGTATGTCTCTCCATTTCCAAATTTTGTGTTACAAACGGAGTTACCAAGAGGTTGGAAACTCCCAAAATTCACTAAGTTCGTAGGGGATGTCAAAGAATCAACTGTCGAACACATTTCCAGATACTAAATAGAGCTTGGAGATTTAGTAGTGAATAAGAATCTGAGGATGAAGTATTTCCCAAATTTTCACACAAAGAATGTGTTTACTTGGTTTTCAATGCTTCCCCCACAGTCGGTCCAAACATAGATTCAGTTAGAGAAATTGTTCCATGAATAATTTCACACGGGTCAGTCCAAAATAAGCCTAACAAAATTGTCTAGTGTCAAACGAAAGAGCACTGATTCAATAGACCAATACCTTAACATGTTTAGATTTTTGAAAGCGCAATGCTTTACACAAGTCCTTGAACACGAGTTGTTCGAAATGGCTGCAAATGGTTTAGAGTATTCTATTAGGAAGAAATTACTAGATACTCAGTCTTTGAAAGATATGGCTCAGTTAGCTATCAAAGTTTGACTGATTGATCGTTTGAAAGCCTAAAAACTAAGCCAAACAAGTACCACAAAAAGGAAAGGTTGCACGTAGAAAATGATGAGTGTTTGTCTTACAAAGACGAGTTAGGGGAAGAAACAGAGGTTAATGTGGCTGAGCTTCAGCCTCAACCTCCTTATGCGTGTAAACTTTTGAAACCATTGAACCGGAAAAACTCAGTTGAAACTGAAAAGAATTGCAAGCCATCACCAAGACCTATACTTTTGACATAACCAAATATGATGAAATATTTGATTTGTTAGTAGCTGATGGTCAAATTGTGGTCTCTCGGGACCTGAAGAATCCCTGACTTGAACAAAAGAAGAAAACATGGGTTCTGCAAATTTCATAATTTTCTTGGTCATAAAACTTCTCAATGTGTTCTTTTCAGGGATCTGGTGCAAAAAGCTTTGAAAGAAGGCAGACAAGATGCATTTTGGCGAAAAGCCAAAAATGCAGGTCGACACCAATCCTTTAAAGGTAGAGGAGGCTTTGTATTCAGAGCCTCAGGATTGTATGATTCTCGAAGCTACTGAGAGCCTCGACAGAGAAATCATAATGATTAGTGACATAAAAGTTATGATGTTTGGAACTGATGATGGTTTTGACATGAAGATAGATGAGGGATTGCAGACAGTGTACCCTAAACCTAAAGAGAATTTGAATGACTTTCAGGAAAAATGCAGAGTGAAAGGGTCGAAGGAAAAATTGTGCCCAAGATGCAACGCTGTGTATGATAAAGAAGCAACTGAGAAATATGAAGCTGCAAAAAAAGAGGCTCTTAAGAAAGAGAAGTCTCCAGTCCCAAGGTATTTTTTTGACAAAGAAGGAATACATTAACGCAACGAAGAATATAGAAGATTGTTCCAAGAACATCGTCTGAAAACCTTTCGCCCTCCATCGGATGCCCCACAAGAAAAATGGGTGGAACCAGTAAGCCAAAAGGGGGAAAAAGCCAAAGTGGAAGGTGATTATACATGAAGTTGAGTTCCAAGAAAAGAAGCTTGAGTCGAAGGGTTATCAAGTTTTTCCTAATTATAAGGAAAAAAATCCAATGACAAGGACACAATGGAGGCGTTATTAGAGGAAAAAAACTTCAAAGGAGGCCTCGACTTCCCAGTCGAAACCTCCTGAAAATACTAGGCGTGTCAAAAGCATGCAACCAGACATCTCATGTTATCATCTATGACACAATATTATTGTCACACATGAGCCCATTCAAAAAAATATTCAATGCCTTCCACCGTTAACAAAAGTTCAATGACACCTACAACTATAACATCATGTTTGCTGTGAACCACTCGTAAGGCCCACGACCTACCATCTAATAATGAGCATCACACGAAAAAGATAAGGATTCATTCAATTGAGGGCCCGTGATTCTAGAATCTAGTGCACTTTTCACTGTTGAATTTGATTGAATAATCACTCGAGTAAAGTGTTAGATTTTATGAAAGCGATGTTAATATCTTTCTCACTCATTCACTGATTTAAACATTAAAGTATTAACGTTGTAGGTCTACTCCTGTTGCACCAAAAGTCCACTTCGTTGTTAGTTCACAAGGAGGAGCATCAACATTGGGCCAAGAGCAACACCCAAGTGAGAGACACCACATAATCACTAAAAATTTTAAGGTGATAGGTGTGTGGGTCCTCCCACTTATAAATTCTCAAGTCTCCACATTTATAACCAATGTGGGACTCCAACTCACACTTGACTTATTATTCTCAACACTCTCCCTCAAGTGTGAGTCTCCAATGCTCCATTTCAAATAGAAACTCTTTTTGTCCACATACACTTGTACCACCGTTGACATCTCTTCCTGAACATTTCAATACATCTCTTCTTGAGTATTTCAATTTCAACAGAACACCTCTTTATGTACATCTCGATACAAGTAAGTCGGTCCATTTACTCAAAGTAAAAACTCATGATATTATTTATTGGGACAATTTAAAAGTCATCACGAGAAACACACATTTATGTAGTTTACATAGGAAACAATATTGATCTAACTCATAATCTTCTTATACGTAAGGTTTATAAAAAAATGTTCACCTAATATACAAAATTTTAAAGAAGAAAATAACTTATAATCTAAAATAGTACATCCATCTTAAAAATAAAAAATAAAAACAATTTTATAAGAATGAATTAAGTTTCTTCAACTATAATTGAACTCCAAAAGTATTAGTATCCTCATGTTTATAATTAAAACAACTCACTACTACTAATCTACTAGTTCATCTACAACATAATGTTGCCAATCCCTAGCTCTCCAGCCCATTTAATAGCTTGCAATAAATAATGTTGTCAATCCCAAGATTTCCTTATTCAATAGTACTATTGCTTTAGAGTTAAATAATAGCTTTATTAATCTAAGTGTTTATGGTTTGTATAAGTAGTTCAAATAAATTCAACAAAAACTTACTTGTCATCTTTTGAAAGAAAATCTAGCAAAGCACGTACTAAATCTTAAATTGTTCGGTCAACAAATGCAGCAACCTAATTGCTTTGTCTAGCGTAATTAATTTGCTTAGAAGACACTCTAAACACAAAATTCATAAATATAACTTGTAGAGCAAGGATAGTTGTTATCTCATTTATATTAAAAAGGCTAAGTTAGGTTGTTTTATGACCAATAATGTGATTTTGATACATCAATGCTTCATTTTTAACTTACCAACAACTACCCTTTTTCTTTTTTAAATTTGTGCTTGATGGTAGCTATAGTACTAAATATTGTTAATAGTTCATCTTTTTATGTGTTGCCGTCAAGTGTATCTCATAGAGGAAAACAAGTATATTTTCCATATCAAGCTTCGTGACTTTACTTACAATTTTTCTCCTTTTTTAACACTTTTAAACTTTAGACTAGACAAACTTTAATGATTTAAGTAGTTGATCAATGCAATTAGATTGACTATATATCTTCAATAAAATTTACCTTGTATTGACTTAAAAAACCTCACATTCAGTTAAAGCCTTTCATCAACATTCATCAACCTTGTGTTAGTATTGTGTTTTAACTCGTAGATAACAGAGACCTATTACATTTTTTTTAACAAGTTTAGATGTGGCGGATCTTTGTGTAGATTAGGGTAGGCTATCCACCTAAAATTTTCTTCTTATTTATTACATTTATTTATTTTTCTCTAATGTTTATAATTTTACCTTTTAAAAAATAAATAATGTAAGTTCGAATTTATACTTCTACAATTAGATGATCATACGGTTTCTACAATTAGATGATCATACGGTTATTAGTTGATATTCTTATTATATATATATATATATATATATATATATATATATATATATATATATATATATATATATATATATATATATATATATATATATATATATATATATATATAATTATTATTTTTTTGAAAATTTAAGATTATATTATATAAAAAATATTATAAAAGTCGATGATTAGACTTGACCCAATCAAGAGAGAAAAAAATTAAAAACAAAAAGTAATATCAATATAAAATAAAGCAAATTAATCGTCTACAAACAGAGATCTGAGATCTGAGGGATTGAGTGATGAATGAATTCCTAAATATTCTAACATGATCGGCCAGTTCATATTGAAGATAAATATTCCGATAGATGTTGTGATATGTTGTACCAGAACATCAGCACAAGCTATTTTATTCTTGACATATTTTATTTGATTCTGTGATATTCTTTTTGGATATATCTCAATTAATTGTGCAGGTCAAGAAGATTTAATCTGTAACAATTGATTTGATCTTCAGCTGTACATAAGTTTCTAAAATTAGATATTGAGACCATTTAGGAAACATGATATTTTGTTCCAAGATTTAAGGAGATTTTTCTGCATAATTGGTGCAGCCCTTAGCTTGTGGATCAAGATATATTTGGGTGAAGATTTTGAAGCCCATGGACTGATGAGGAGTATATAAAGAAAAACCTAAACCTAATGTAATCTGGCTTTCACAATTTTATAAAAAATAAAGGGAAGTTTAGAGTCTTAGGTTTTGAGAGTCTCTTTTGTGTTTTGTAAGTCACCTTTGTATCTTTGATACATTGAAGTATACTGATTATTTATTGTTGTTTAGCAATCACTCATAAGCTTTTAAGCAAATAGTTGATTATGTATCAAGTTATTGTTCTAGTTTAAAGCTTTTAAGAAAAACTAAGTATTGTTCTCACTCATGAGCTTTTTTAAGCAAAGAGTTGAATATTTTTGTATTGGAAGTATAATCTTATGGTTTTGATTCTAGTCACTGGTTTGTGACTGTATTTATAATTGAGGTGATTGGTAGGAAGTGAGAGGGGGATCTCCTATCTAGAGGGTTATAGGTAGAAGTTGCACAAGGTAGTGATTAGGCTATAAGTTGTAAACTAGAGTTGGTTTAGCTTTGAACTAATATTATCATAGGGAATTTCCCTTCTGGATTTGTAGCCCTCAGAGTAGGTGGTGTTACACCGAACTAGGTTAACAATCTACTATGTTATTTATCATTCTGCAATTTATTTCTGCATAAGTTACAATTTTTATATATTAAGTTCTGTCTGTCAACAGATGTCGTAACATCTGTCTTGACATTTGTATTGCAAGTGCCAAAATTTTAATTAGTATCAGAGCAGGATCCCTGGTCTGTTTATTGAGTGAGATTCAGGGAGATTTTTTCCTGGTACTATTTGTCTTTGTGAAGGATAAAATGGTAGCATTCTTGATATCAATGGACAACAAAACTTGGAAATTTGTCAGGATAAGATAATCCAGTTGCTAAGGATATAGAAGGGAAGAGTATGAGTTGGCTCTTGGTAACTCTAAAGCTTTGAATGTTATATTTAACGAAGTTGATAAAAAAAATTTTCAGACTTATAAACACATGTGTTATGGTCAAAGATGTTTGGGAATGTCTCAAGACCACTCATGTAGGCACATCTGGTCAAAAAGATACTGAGGTCTCTACCCAAGAAATTTGACATATCTAAATAGAAGAACAAGAGCATGGCTTTTGTTTTCAACTCTTTAGGAGCTTGTGATATGGTTTCTACTGAAGGGTTATTCAATGCTATTGTGTTATTTGGAAGGCAATTCAACTAGGGTCTGAGGAGAGTGAATAAAATGTATAGACCAAATGTCCAGAAAATAGGCACTGACATCAACAAGAACTATGATGCTCAAAGAAAAGCTGGAACAAAAGAAAAGGCCAATAAAAGTAAAAAGTTTTCAGTGTCATAAATTTTAATGCTTTGGACATATTAGAGCATAATTTCCTACCTATCTCAAGAAACAACTTAAGGGACTCTCAATTTCTTGGTATGATGAGGGATGTGATGTTGTTGATGTATTGGCAAAAACTGTTATTGCCTTATCTGGAAGGTTGGCTTCTGATGTAAACTCTTGTAATAAAGGAATAACTTATGATGAGCTGACTGCATTTTCCAAAGAACTATGCATCCATAGTAAAGAAGCCTGCCAACAGGGAGAAAAACAAAAGGTAACTATTTCTCATTTACAGGCTGATAAGGAAGAATGTTATCTACTATCTTTAACCTGCAAGATGAGGTGACTATATTGACCTCCAAACTTGAAATCATAATCAAGTTTGTGAGGATTGAACAAATGATTCCAATGTGTTGGTGAGTTTCTTCAAGACGGGAAAATGACTGGAAATCTTTATAGAAGAGGGTTTGATCATCAAGGTTCTAACAAGCAAGGAAAATTTCTAGTGACAAACCTTGGTTTCTCCAAAAGGCAGGCTGAGTCAATGATGTCAATCAAAATGTCTCAACATCATACTAGACATCAAACTACTCAAGCTAAAGACATTTTCTTGCACTGAATATGTCACTTATGTGGTAAAATTGATCATATCAGGTCCCTCTAGTTCAAATTGAATGACTATTCCAAAGGTCCAATTCAGCCTAAGGTTAACCAAACAATGGTTAAAACTCAAAGAACGTGTTAATTGTTTATTGTCCATACTTCTCTTGGAACTTCAACAAAGAAGATTGGTATTTTGATAGTGGTTATTCCAAACACATGACTGGAGTAAAGAAGATTATGGTAATCATTAAGTCTCATTCTACTAGCTTTTTTATTTTATGTGATGGTGCCAAACAGGAAAATTTAGAATGTTAGATAACTGGAATGATCAGAATTCCCTAGTCTTAGTGATGTTCCCCTTGTTGAAGGTCTTACAACTAATATGATAATTATAAGTCTATTATGTGATCAATGTCTAAAGGTAAATTCCTCTAAGGGAAATGTTTGGCCACTAATGATGAAAAGTGAAGTGCTGATGAGGAAGTTAGGGCCAAAGTCATATTGTTATTTGTGGGTATCTTAAGATACTTCTTGCTTATACACATGCTTAATGTCCAAGGAAGATAACTCAAGATGTCACATTAGAAGTTGCAACATCAGACTTCTGACAAAGTTCTAGAACTTCCTTTTATGGATCTAATGAGGTCAATGCAAGGTGAGAGTCTTGATGGTCAGAAGCATGTCTAAGTGATTGTTGATGATTTTTTTAAATGACCTGGGAAATCTATACAAAAAGGAAAATAAGATATCTGTGAGAATCTCAAAGGCCTCTATCAACTTCTTCAGAGAAAATATAAGGTAAAGATGGGTTCCAAATGTAATGAATGGGTATTTCAGAGTTACTTTACTAATAGCATATCATATAAAGATGTTAACTCCAGAATTAAAGTCAATGATTCAATCATTAAGAAAGGGACTGATTCAGAAGCAAATGTTGAAACAACATTTTTGTATTCTAAGAATTCAAAAAATAAGGCAGACTCGAAAGATCTAGCAGGCTCTGTATCAGATATCTCTCAAGCCAATCGAGTTCTCTCTAGAGTTCATAATCTTTATCCAAGGGATTTTTTTTGGTTTCCAGGTGAAGGGATCATCACTAGATTCAAAGATGTAATATCTAATTATGGTTTTATCTCAATTTGTGTATTCAAAGAACTGAAGGAGACCTTGATTGGTGTATTTTGGAATAAAGCTTTTTTATCCTATAAATATTTTCAAGAACAAGTCTGATGGAGATAGTATTGGTGAAGATAATATTATTTTCTAGTTTATTGCATGTTTTTTGGATTTTATTTGTTTTCAATATTTGGCCGAGTCATTGCATGTGATGTCGAGTCTATATGCCTATTTTTAAGTTGTTATTTAATTTCCAATATTTTTTACAATTTTAACCTCCCAACAATAAGTTTTATTTTCTAATGCATGATACACACTCTGAAAGTATATATGTTGTCAAAATTTAGGTTGCATTAGAGAGAATTGGGTAAGTCTCAATAACATCGATACCGTTATGACACCCTAAACCCCCACATTATGTGATATCGATTTTGGTACACATTATGCCGAAACCTTAGGCTCAAGTTTTCAAAGTATCTCTTAAGTAGTTTATATTAGTAGTCGGCACCATCTTAAGCACAAACTACACAGGGAGTCGATGAATATAAATGAATGATCCTAAAAATTCTAAAGAAATTAGTTGCCATAATAAATTTAAAATAGGGAATACACCTATTAAGTTAGGTGACCCTCACCCAGTCACTTAATCCAACAGTTGTGGAACCTACAAAAATATAATAAAACAACCCGTCGTTAGTTGGTTCAGAGGTGTCTGGTGATGAATTTGGTAGGGCGGACTACATTCCAATCCCCAGTAATTGCGATTGGTTAAATAAAAGGGGTTACATAACTTATGTATCAGAACCTCGAGACAACGGATCATAGTCACTAAACAATTTCCCTACTATGTGCATGTACGGATAGAAGGCTTAATTTGATTCCGCTTGAATGAATAGAGTGAAATAAAAACGAGAGATTTAGGTTGAGTTATAATGGCATGATTCGAATTGGTTTGCATAAAGAGAGATTTTTTGAACATTGTATCGTTACGGTGTCCTTGGTATTGAACATTTAGTACCTATCGATCTAACATTAGCCTAGCAGCCACATATGATTAGGAGTTGTGTCGTGCCCTTGTTTCAAATCACGCTTAATTATTTCTTTTACTGTGTTGGTCGATTGATTGAGGACAAGAAATGGTTTAAGTGTGAGGGATTTTGATAACGCGAAATTATATCGTAAATTCGACTTGACTCGCATGCATTTTAGTTTCGCTTTCGTTCATTTTTATCTTTTTATGTCGGTATTTCTATTTCATTTCAGGTATTTACATACCACAAGACTTGCATAAGAAAAGAGGAAGAAATGGCAAATAAATGAGTTGAAAATGACTATGTAGCAGAAAACAGAAGGAAATTGCATGACAGAGGACTGTGACAGTCGTCACAACCCCACCTGGTCGCCATGCCTTGGAATTATGTGTGCCCCTGGGCACACATATGTTACGGTCGCCACAACTTTGACTTGTGTGCCCCACGGCACACAAGGCATGCCCCTCGCCACAACTCTAATACTGCAGGCCACGTACTTGTTTTCTCCACTTCACCCACTCACCCCATGATTTTCTCAACTTCTTCGACCATGATCTCCACTATCTCTCATATGATAACTTCCAGCATTTCTCACTATATAAAGGACCTAGTATTCATTGTTTGGTCATCCAAGTTTGTGCGCGGAAGCGCTGTTCATAGTTTTAGGCAGAAATTACTTTTGTAAAAGTGGTAGTTTCTCACTTCACGAAACTACCACAACACTAGTACTAGGACTCTTCTGTGTAACTTTTGTGTAATTTTCTTGGATCAATAATCTTGTCGTCATTATTGAAGTTATTTCCAGTTTGCATTTATTTTCAAGTCTTTTACAGGTTCTTTATCGTATTGCTTATTATTATTATTATTATTATTATTATTATTATTGTTATTATTATTATTATTATTATTATTATTATTATTATTATTATTATTATTATTATTTATTATTATTATTATTGCTTCGCTTATCAAATTTAATTACCATATTGTTTTTAATTTCAGTTGTTATGTTTAATTCGTTTTTACTTAATTCCATATTTAGGTAAACTGTCTTGAGTCCGGTATGTGAGGACTGTCGTGTCTGACGGAATTCGGTAACGAAGTTGGCTTAAATCTTTATTTGAAAATTATGTTTTGGTCTTTGTTTTTAAACTTAATTTAAATAGTCTTTTCACGAGAGTGAGATGTTACTTAATATGATTTTTCCACGAGAGTGGCAAATTAACTAAGGTTCGAGTCAGCACTGTGACTGCATGGGGGTCGAATCAGATAGTAGAAACTAGGCATTAATTTTAAACACAGCGAGATTTCTGTAGGATTGATTAGAAATTGTTCAGTTTTTAAAACACGTTCCTTGATTCAAGTGGGCATGCGTAGAGTATAATCCTACGGTTAAGGAGCGTGACTTTATTCAAAACCACGAGAGTGTGAGGTATTGTCTTTAAATTAACATTTTCTACGAATACATCTTTAGTATAATCAAAAGCCAACAATTTACAAAGTCCCCGAGATACGTGGAATCCACATTTCGGCCTCTCTTTTAATATATATTTCTTTAATATTATTTTAGTCTTTATTTTAGTTCTTAGTTTCCCCTAAATCAATTATTCATTAGCCTTATCTTTACAAAGCGATGATAGACTACAGTAGGTTGACATTGTTCTCTGTGAGTCCGACAATCTTTTATATTACTTTGATATGTCCGTGCACTTGCAGACGCATCAGTAACATCTGTCTTGACATTTGTATTGCAAGTTCTAGAATATATATATATATATATATATATATATATATATATATATATATATATATATATATATATATATATATATATAATGAAATATAATCAGTGTCACTAGCATAAAGAAATTCACATCATCATGCATTCAAACTCAACATTTTAATTGTTTTGTGGTTGTTCTCTCAATGAGGCATGGATAACGTTGGTTCTTTCCCAATGGCTTCAGGGAAGTTAAAGTTTCTAATCATGGATGTGGATTATTTCACCAAGTTGATTGAAGCAAAAGTCTTCACAATGATCACAATTGCTAACATTAAAAAGTTCTTCAATAAAAGTGACCTATAAAGATATGGGGTCCCAAACTCCATCGTCATAGACAACAAAACCCAATTTATATATAATAAATTAAAGAAGCTCCTTAAAGATATCAGAGTCAAGCACCATTTCACATCACTAGAACATCCGCATACCAACAGTCAAGTTGAGGCCTCCAATAAGGTATTGTTGATAGGATTAAATAGGATGATCAATGAGTCTAAGGGAAATCGGGTAGAGGAGCTCCCATATGTCATTTGGCTATATCAGACTACAACTCATTCTACCATTAGGGATATATCTTCAGACTCACATAATTGGGAAGGCCAATATTAGGTCCGGATTAGTACAACAAATGAGCCAACACCATTATTACTCTTTATGGTGAATTATTTTTTTTATATTTTTTTTTATGTATTTTGCATGATGAGATCTTCTAAAGGCTATAATTATGACAACTAATCAAGAAAAAGTTAAATCACAAGTATCACCAGTCAAGATGAAAGCTCAAATAAAAGTATCCAACTTCCTTTATGAAGAGATAAAATGATCAAATCAATCAAGCAAAAGGAACTCAAGATGTGAAAACTCACTTGATCATATACATACTGTTTTTATCTTGTATTTGATTAACTATATGTAAATTAAGCAAAATTAAGTCTTGTAGTGCTAAGGCGATTCACACATACACACTAAAACCATTCTACACTCTTCATCGTTTTCTAAATTCTTTTAAGAACCAATCTTGGAAGTACTTAATCGATTAAGAAGTAATTTTGATCAATTAGGAAAAGTAAACTCATTGTCTAACCGATTAAGGATATATTTTGGCTCCTAATTGGTTAGGAAGCCATTTTAATTTATTAATATATGTAGCACATAAGGGTTTCCTTTTTGGATTGGTCTAATCGAATAACTTTTCTTTTCTAATCGATTAGACAATGTCCAAGCCCATGGATTGTTGCATTTTTGGGCTAAATGTTTTGCCAATATAAAGGAATGATTTCCTCACTTTCAAATCCCAAATTTTGTTAATGATATACTCTTTTATCTCACTTATTCTCATTATAATATTAGTTTTGTCCACTATAAATTGTGTTAGTGGTGATAGAGTGAAAAACTGCATCTGAGAGTTCTATTTTTTTAATTATTATGTTGAATTTGTGTATTCAAGAGCTTAGTCCTCTTATGTTGTTGTAATAGACTTGAAGGTTTCAAGATAAATATGTAAAAATATGATGTAATGTTTTTAGGAAGAAGTTGTGTAAATGATCAAGTTGTTGATAGTGGAAATCTCAAGTGGAAACCTTTAGGGACTAGAGTAGATAATATGGATTTGGATAACTTATTTGTAAATTACAACAACATGAAATGGCAATTAAAAGACTTGCTAAAAATGAAGAAGGCAACAAAATGAATAAAAGCCTTACACTAAAAGCTATAGATTTCAAAGACACAGAAATCAAAAGAGGAAGATTGGTAAAGTGAAAGTGATGAAGACATGTATATCATATTTCTCAAATTCAAAGAATTCATAAAGAACAAAAAAACAACCTCACAAATTCCAGATGCAAAGTAAATAAATATGTAGTGTCATTCGAACTTGCTTCAAGTGCGAAAAGAAAGGATTCATAAATCATAATATCTATTGAACCGAATAAGATATAGAAGATACAAAAGACCACAAAAGTATTTAGAGAGAACTTACATTGCATGGGTCGAAAATGACATGGACTCCTCTAGTGAATTTGAAAAAAGAGGAAGAAATCCACTTATGTTCCATGACAAACCACAGAGAAAATAAGGTAAATAATTCAAGTTATGAATTTACTTATAATGGATCATTCTCACTTGTAAAAATTTAGATAGTGAGTCAAGGAAACTAAAAATAATTGTTTATCTCTTTCTAAGTCTACAATTTCTTCTCTCCAAAAAATAAATATCTATTAGAAGAAATAGACTGTCCTAGAGAAAAAAAATATTTTAATTCAAAATTTCCCTTCCCCTTCTTCTCCTTATTATGGAAATTCTGGAAAATCTATCAAGTATGGCAGTCTTTTAGAAAATAAAATTGATAACTTGTATAACATACTTGGTAAGTTTATGAAAGAGATAGATAACTTGAATCTCATTCTTGATAATTGATTAGTGAATTTAAATGCACATTCTCTTATGTTTGTACTTAGGAATTTTCATGATTTATTTTGTTTATTTTTCTATTTTATGATGTTTTTTTAATTTAGTTTATTTTTTCCTTTATTTGATTTTCGTATTTTATTTTCAGCATTAGCAGCTTTCAATGAAAATATCATAACTGAAGCTACGAGAATTAGATCGGCGCGTTCTAATATGCGTTAGAAAGATGAGAGAATGATCTATAACTTTCATGTTGGAGTTGGAAGCTGATTCAGAATGCATAATTCCCAGTAATCTGTTGAAGTTTCTGACTTTAGGAATTAAGTTGTTCCAGGTCATGTGTTGGGCCTGGGTTAAGTTTTCCTGACCCGATTTGTTTTAGAATTGAAACCGTTATTTTTTTAAAAAGGATTTGACCACTATACTATTTATGACATTCTATTCACGATTAAAAATTACTTTTTCTTTTTTATGATTCATAGAGAACTAATCCCAAGGAAAAATCTGATGTTTACAGGTTCCATCATACTTTGAGGTTATAATAATTTTAATTCAAATTCTATTCCTTTCAATATTGTTATGCGGTCATTATTTGCTGCAATAAAAAATGATCAATGTTATATTTTATTAGAAAAAGTGAAGTAAAAATGCTTTTCTTTTTCTCACTTCTATAAAGAAAATCATGAAAATAAAATGAGAAATATGTCTTCTTCATATTACTTCTATGATCACAATTCTAGTTTAAAACCTATAGAAAATATGCATTACACTAATTCAACAGGATCAAAAAAGATTTGGGTACCAAATATAAAAAAGTTAAATTGAGATGCACATATGGTTGATAATTCGAATTCAAAATGTCATATTGGTATTGTTTGTTCAAATCATGTGACTAAAAATATAAATATTCTTTCCTACTTTACTACGAAGAAAGCATAATATTCTTCTAGTAAAAACAAATGTAAATCTATTGGATATGGAACTACTGGTAAGAACATTAATCCTAGATTTGAGTTATTATGATTGTTGAAAGTTTATAACATAATTTGCTTAATATTAAGTAAGTAGTGTGACAAAAGTAATAGAGTATCCTCTAAATTCTTCTATATGCAAAGTCTATAAAACCCAAAAACAAACTTCTTCTAGTAAAACCTTTTCGAAATCATAAAATACCAAGACTTTAAAATAATGCATTTATGTTACCTTTGATGAGATAACCACATATCTATTAGGTAGAACTCTTAGTGTGTTCATATATTTTAAGATAAATGCTTTTAGAAGATAAAGATGATGAAAAATATAAAAATCGGAAGGCATCCTGAAACAAATCAACTTAAGGAACGTGAAATGCAAAAATAAATTTAAAGTGCAACAACAACAAAGATGAAGAATGTTGTAAAAGACTCGTTCTTAATGAAATGGTATCAAAGTTGGATACTATCAACCAGGGGAGAAGTATGGCCTTATGTCCTACTTAACTGTGCCTTTATGTGTGCTTATTTTTCCATTTTTATGAGGTAACACATCCCTTTTATATGTGTTATGTATTGTGGTCTATGTGTTATTTATCTCTTTTTCTTCTTCTTCTTCTTCTTCTTCTTCTTCTTCATTTCTCCGCTTTTTGATAAGGATAAATGTGACATATACTCTCATGGGGAGTTAACTACTCCATTTATTTTCATCTATACCTTTCTGGTTTATCTCCTCCTTGAGATATGTGTTGTCATCATAAAAAATAAGAAAAATATGATAAAGGAGTTATTTCCTCAGTTCAAAATAAAAAAATTATGAATTATATACTCTTTTATCTTACTCATTATCATTTTTACTCATTGTGATACGGTGAGAGAACTGACTTGAGGTTTTGCGTTTGTGTTCGCAAATGTTTCGGTTTAGCAAGAGTCACCACCGACTTTTATTTTATCCAAAAGGAAAGGTCAAAAAGCACAGGAAAGACCTTTGAGATGTTTTCTTGAGTTTGGAGGGTATATTATGAAAAGGGAAGGTGCTAGCACCCTTTTCATCCATGGTTTTCCATGGGCTCTTAGTTACTTGTTTAGATCACTTACTTTGCTTTTCCAATTGTTTGAAATGGTGCTTTGTGTGGTTTTGAAAGTATTTTGAAAAGAGGCCATCGTTTTGGCAATCTTTGTAATGATTCTCGTTCGTAAGAATGTATATAAAGATGTTTGTCTTTTGAAAAATGTTTCAATGTTTTGAAAGTTTATTTGGAAAATGTTTTGAAATGTGTGTATTTTTGAAAATAGCAAGGATTGTTTGAAAGAGATCAAGTAACTAGGAGTTATCTATCCTACTCAAAAGTATTTCCTACACATTTTTAATCCTTTGACGTTGTTGTTTTACCATTGTATTTGGTAAACAACCCTATCTTTGGATGTTAAACGAGACGGGCGTGGGTCATCGTATGACCATGATAGAAATGGTGCCAAGCATCTTAGCAAGTTTTAGGGACTAAGATCATTTGTTTTTAGGTAACATTTTGATAGCGTCATCGAGGGACTATGATCTTTTTGTTTTAATTGATTTTGCCAAGATACCTAGCATGCATACCATGGCCGTTTTAAGGCAACAAAGTGGATGAAACCCTAGGGGATGCTTGTGTGCAATGTGTTGTCATTTTTCATGCATTTTTGTCTTGTATTTAGGTCATGCTATTTGTTTGATTTTGGTCTTTTCATTCAAAACCCTAGTTTACTATCATGGTATATGAAAGCAATAAAATGCATAAAGTAAATCTAGACTATTACAACAATATTATGGGAAGGGGGTACAAGTTTTAAATAGGGGGATATTGCTCAACAATAAAACCCTAAAACTATTATAACCAAATTGAATTTATTGTACAAATAAATAAATAAACAAATATTTAAATAGGCAATTAAATGTAAATATGCAAGAAATGTTTTTTTTGTATTAATTTTATGTATGTAAAATAAAATTATTTAAGTCTTACAAATAGGAAAATAAAATGATTATTTTTGAAAAGGGTGAAAACCCTAATTTTTATTTAAAAGAAAATATTGTTTTCTAATTATTTATTTATTTCATTTATGTACAAGGAAATAATAAAAATATATACAAAATGTTAAAAAATTAAAATATGCATGAAAATAATATTTTAAGTGTATGAATAATAAAAATAAAAATATATGATATTTTTATATTATTTACAAGTTTATTTAAGAAAATAAAGTATGTTATTATTAATGAACTATTTTTATATCCAAAAAAATAATAAAATGCAAAAAATTAAGAAAATATTTTTGATATTTTTAAATGTTCAGAAAAAAATAAATAAAAGTAAAAAATATAAAAGAAATGAAAAATATACAAAAATATAGAAAATGGGCCAAGGGGGTGCAAAAAGGAAACAAGGTGGTGTGAATAGAAACAGGCCCAAGCGCCAGGCCCAAGTTCACTTCATCCCTGAAATTCGTCTTCTTCGCGCGCGCCCTGTACTTCAAATCCTGTTCTTGCTATTCTTTGCATAAAATAAAAAACTTATAACATGAAAAATGTAGCTCATGATCACACGATTCCAATGATATAAAAAACATGACCTAACTCTCAAAGATCAGAGAGAATTTTAATGGTCCTAAATTCTGACCTAGTTTTTTCAGCAACTTCAACTATCAAATACTCCTAACTCAGTTAATATAAATACAAACTATGCATATGTACAGCTCAAGCAACTTAAGGACTGCATTTTTGCTTCACAAACCTAAGCTTAAGGATGCCTAAATAGAGAGATAGAAACTTGACAAATACCTTGTTCAGTTGAGTTTGACTATGGCAATGTAGGGACTTTGAGTGAGGCCTGAAGGTCGTGTGAGCTTGCTTAAAGTTCCCTCAACCTTTCCCAATGCTCAGCTTGCCTTGAAGTTGCCTGAAACTCCTTGGAGAAGTCAACCTGCAAAACTTCAAAATGAAAATGGTGATCCTTGAAACAGAGGTTACAGTTGAAAGATAAGGGCCTGGACAGCTTAGGTGTGATGTATGGAATGTGTTTGAAGTGGTTCAAAGCAAAACGCACGAGGCAATGTGGAAATGGCTTGTGATTTGCAGAGACTGCCCTGTTTGGGAAGAAAATAGTGATTTATGTGTTTAAGGGTGTTTGAGAGGTTGGGCAATCGTGTTTTTGGCTTGTAACAAAGTTCTCAGATTGTTTGAAATGAGACCAAGTCTTGGTTTTATCAGATACACAAGTTCTATTGACTTTTGCCAAATTGCTTGCTTTTGAAGAAAAGTTGAGATGACAATGCTCAAGGCCTGTACAGGCTAGCTCCTTAGCTGCACATAGTTGGTGAACTTTTCCTGATATTTGTGGACTTTTTTTGCCTCAAGAGATCATGTCCATGGCTCAAGGTAAACAAAGTTGCAAAAAGCAAGCTTTATGGTAATGGTATTGTTACCTTTATGCCATAAATGGATTAATTCAATGAACAAAACTCCATAGCTCAGAACAAAGCCATTGTCCAATGTGTTTGCATTAAATTAATGACTGTAGAAGGTATTAGTACCTGTAAAACCAAGTACAAGCATGCTTAGGACAGATTTGCAACTTGCACCATTGTGAAAAATGCCTTGGACAAAAGTGATAATTTGCCATTTTCATTTCTTCGATTCTACCTAACCATAAATGATCTTGGAGAGTTCTTGGACATTTTGGAAAGCTTGTAACATGCTCTACAATCCATCTTTGAAATGAATTTTGATATTCCTCTTGGAACTAGGTGAAAAGTTGTCATGAAGTTAGGTCAAAAATCTGCCTAAACTAGGGCAAAATTTCACTAAGTTAAAAGTTTTATGGACCCTTATTCACAAACATAACTTGAGATCCAAGAATATTTTGGGAAAAATTTGTGAATCAAAGTTGTAGATTTTGTGGGGTAATACAAATTTCATGTTGGAAGTTTTCTTTGAATCCAATTGCATCATGGTGAAAAAGTTGGGAAAAGTTGAGAAAAAATAAGAAATTTTCATAACTTAGAAAAATTCTAAGTTATGAAAATTTTCAAACTTAAACCCTAATTTCCAAATTTAAGTTTTTTGGTGAAAAAGTTTCATGTTTTGACACATATTGATGAAATATGACCCTTGGCACTTGATTTTGACCAAAAAGTCAAAGTTTGACTTTTCAGTGTACAATTGATTTTTGATCAGTTGACTGGAAAATTCATCTGTCAATCCAATGCATTTGAGATCTTTTGAACCTTGTGATTAGGTCAATATGGTGCCATTGAGTCCTTGAAATCATTCTTGAACCCAATTTGCCATTGTCTAGGTTAAAAATCAGAAATTGCCTTTCTCCAATCAAAACCCTAATTTTGACCATTTTGCCCTTTTGATGATCTGATCAAATTTCTTGAGGAGTTGTGGTCCAAACTTGATCAAATTGTTTATATGAGTCTATAATATTGATGTGGATATAAAATTATGAGGTCTTGAGCTGAGAAAACCCTAATTTGGGGTCTTGAGTCTAAGAAGTCTTGTGAGGAGAATCTTGATAAAATGAGAGGGAAAATTTTGGGGTACAACAGCTTCCCCTGTTCAATCTTCTTGAACCTGAAGAGTTAGATTGGCGAGTTAGTCGTTCGTGACTCGAAGGTAAAAGATGATTGGACATCAGAGTTCCCGTAAATTTGCACTCGTCAAAGTGTAGTTTGAGGAAATGGGCTTAAAGATGCCATTTGGAGATGTGATAGAATCTTGTTGGAGATGGGCTTAAAGATGCCATCCAAGACTGTTTGTTGTAAATCAGGAGAATGAATATCAGAATGGTATCCGTATCTGGAACGTATCTGAGTTGTATCTGGAGATTGAATTTGAATAAGTGACAGAATGGCAACCGTGTCTGGAGCGTATCTGTACTGTATCTTGAATAGGTGACAAAATGACTTCAGTATCTGGAGTGTATCTTAGCTGGGGAAAAGTTTGGATGAATGAAAGAATGACAACCGTGTATGGAGCGTATCTGGACTATATCTGAAGTTGAGATCTGTATGAGTAACATAATGACTTCCGTCTCTGGAGTATATCTGAACTGTAACTGGGATCTGAATAAGTGACAGAATAACTTAGGTATCTGGAGTGTATCTGAACTTGAAGTTGATAGTTGAATCTGAATGAGAAATAGAATGGCTTCTGTATCTGGAGCGTATCTAATCTGTATCTTGACTTTGATATCTGAATGAGTAATAGAATGACTTCCGTGTATGGAGTGTATCCGTACTGTATCTGAATAAGAGATCTGAATGAGTAACACAATGACTTTCGTGCCTAGAGTGTATCCGTACTGTATCTGAAATCTTTGATCATTGTTAATGATAGCTGTTAATCTTATCCTGAAAAGGGTAAAATGTTAGCTGAAACACAAAGTTATGTTGCATGAAATGTATGATGCAATAAATGTGTTTTATCAATGTTTATGATATATGAATGTAATGTATGCGTATGTAAGTTGATTTGCTGTATTGCTGAGGAAAATAAATCCTTGATAGCTGGGGATAATAAAATCCTTGACCGCTACTGGAGATTCAAAATCTTTGATTGCTGAGGATGAGAATTCCTTGGTGACTGTTGGGGATGGAAAATCCCTGACAACTTCTGTGGGGATGTGAGAATCCTTCATGTCTTGAAGTTGGAGTATTGGCAAAATCTATTATGAGAATAATGTCAAACTGCTTGGGAAATCCATAGAACTTTGAAGACTTCTACCGGGGGTTAAATAATGGGAATCCTTACTCGACTGGGGAATAGGGAAAATTCTGATGATTTCTGCGGGGAACTAAGAATGAGAATCTTCATTCTGTTGAGGAGTAGTGAAAACTTTGGTGACATCATGTGGGGAGTAATGAAGACCCTGGCAATTTTATAGGGGAATCAAGAATGAGAATCTTCATTCTGTTGGGGAGTAAAAACTCTGTGGGGGAAGAAGGCTTACTACTGGAGAGTAAGTTCAGGACTCTGAAATCAAGCTTTCCAATGTTTTGATGAAGACAAGCTAGCATGCAAAAATGAATGGATCAAGATAGAAGATTTATCTCAAGCAAAGATTCATTGATCAAAATCAACTTTTCAAGACTTATGGCTTAAGGTATATGAAATTTTTGATCTTATGCTCTTAGTGCTCAAAACTATTTTTAATCATGCATTTACTTTATTAAAATAATATTTTGAGTATATACTATGTATGATTGAAGAAGGATGTTTTAAATTGCTTAAAATATTTGAAAATAATGATTTTTCAATTTTTGAACAGAAGCAATCGATTGTCATGCTTAGGACAATCGGTTGCAGTCAAAAACAAAAGTTTATGTTTTGACAACAATCGATTATCATCTAGCAGCAATTGATTGTCATAGTTATATTTTTCAAAATTTTTAAACGTTGCTTTTACAGCAATCGATTGTTGCTTTAGTGCAACCGATTGTTGTGCTTCAGATTTTGAAAAATTTCATTTTTCCAGCAACTTTTTGTAACATCTTTTCATGGCAATCTTTGTATCTTTTCAAATACATTATTTTCCAGTAAAAATGGTTTAAACATTGCTATGATTCATTGAAGAGGTATTACTACACTATACATTATTTTTATTTTGAATTTTGAAAATACAACAACAATCACTAACAACTATTACTTTCTATTCTTTTGATCATACTCTATATACTCAAAATTTCTGTTCATCATTTTCATATGCATACTGAAAATTGTTCTTGAGCACTTAGAAGAGTATTCCATCTTAAATTTCATATTGAATAGAAAAGATCAATCAAGTTATTGACATTGCTCTTTCAGTATTCAAACTCTTATACAAATCAAACAAACTATTATATCCTTGTTTTCAGGATTGTTGGAAACAAGAGAGTCACTTAGAGAGGATTGTTCTCTTTGTGGACTTAGTGAAAATCCAAGAGGATTGTTCTTGGTTGTTTGGTAGTCTTTGTACAAATTACCAACTATAAGAAAATATCTTTCGTGTGAAAGGGGACTAGACGTACCCTCGAATTGTGAGGGGAACTAGTATAAATCCTGGTGTTTTTTACTTTTTGCATTTACTGCTTTCATCACTTATCAGAAAAAGAAAGGAAAGAAACTCGTGCAAAAATATTCATACTATTGCAACCCAAAATTTGCCCTCTCATGTTTTCCAAAGTGTTCCCCCTGCATGGTTGATCACAAACTCTTGCCTAAGGAAAAAGAAAATTTTTGAGTGGTACTTTAAGTACCTTTCGATTTGCATTCTGAAAGACCCTTCGATCGGTGTTCTGAAGGAGCCTTTCGATTGGCATTCTGGACAAGCATTTCGATTTGCATTCTGAAAGACCCTTCGATTGGTGTTCTGAAGGAGCCTTTCGATTGGCATTCTGGACAAGCATTTCGATTTGCATTCTGAAAAACCCTTCGATTGGTGCTCTGAAGGAGCCTTTCGATGGGCATTCTGGACAAGTATTTCGATTGGAATTCTGAAAGACCCTTCGATTGAAGGAGCATCTCGATTGAATTGGACAAGCATTTCGATTGGCGTTATGTCAAGGCCTTCGATTGGCATGCCAATGGATCCTTCAATTTAGCATTGTGTCAAGGCAGCTTCGACAAGCACGTTAGCCATGTCCTTCGATTAGCATGAACAACACTTTTCGATTGGCCTGTTAACAAAGCCTTTCGATTGGAATCCTTCGATTGATCTTTGGATAAGGGCCATTCGAAGGAAGTCATCAAGAGGGAACTCAAGTCAAAAGCGTCCAGGTTCATTCCAGAGACACAAACGTTTCAGAAAAGGGAATTATTTAATGTGTCCGTTTCTTGTCTCATAGCATTTAATGGCCTGTTTAAAGGTTGTCTCTTGCCATTACTGCACCCTCACACTCCTATAAATACAGAGGCCAGCATACAAACACAACACACAGAAATTATACACACGAAAATTATACACACAAAACTCAACAGGAGAACAAAAAACATTGGAGTTACGCTGCCAAAAGTCATCAGCACTTCCAGGAAGCCATACCCAATCCTTGCATAAGCCAAAGCATCCACGCCCATAAGCACTAAATCGAAGGTGCCTACATCCAGGAAGTGCCCAAATCGAAGGTCCAATCTACTGGTAAGAGAGGGTAAATTGTCCAACTTTGCATTTGCATAACACATTATTACTTGTTGTTACCTTTGATTTGCCATCCTAGACAGGATCAAAAGGCCTGAGTTTGGCACCCAGGTCATGTTTCTCGTTTGCTAACACTTGCTGCAGACATAGCCTGAAGAGACCCAGCAAGCGCAGGATCGAAGGGCCTGGGGTTCAATACCCAGGCCCTGCATTTTGTTTCGCTAACATGCTTTTGCAGGTACAACATCCCAGATCGAAGGAGAGCCCTTCTCTGGATCGAACCCATTAGCGTGCTGGATCGAAAGAGGCATCTCATTCCTGGATCGAAAGCCATGACCTCCATGATCGAAGGGCAATCCTCTTCCCTGGATTGAAGGCTACTCACGCCTTAGTGTCTGGCCCAATCGAAAGTCACCTCCTCTGGATCGAAGCTTCCTATTTTTTATCCCTGGATCGAAGGATGCCCTTTGTATTTTTATTTTTTGTTTTCGTTATTTCTTTATTGACCTTATCATTTAAATTAACTTTAAATCAAAAAAATCACAAAAAAACATTAGGTTAGTTTTTTATTCAAATTAATTTTGTAAACAAATTAATTAATTATTTTAACTTCATTTTATCAATTTAAAATAAACTAGACTTAGGAGTATTTAATTCAAATATTTTCTTAACTAAAAACAACAAAAAAGATTTTCTTATTTACTTAGAAATTTCTTAGACGTCTCTTTTCCTTATTTTACGCGTGTTCGTTTTATTGTAACTGCTTACTGGTTTATAATAGTTTAGCTTAGACTTTTACTTTACTTCTTTTTATTCCCCCAATTTTTGGACATGTAAATAATCCCCCTCCCCGAAGCCTTGTAATAGCGTAGGATTTACAATTCCCCCACTTTAAATTCCTGTACATATATTGATTGCTTAGATGTATGATAACTAGGATTGTATGACAAGATTCACTCTCAACTTAAAATCAACAGTAGCTCACCATAACATGCACAAATAATATAACTGAAAATTGACACACTTGCACATGCCACTCCTAGGGTACACCTCACTTGGTTGCCTTGAACGTGGTCATTGAGTATAGGATGTTTTAGAGGTCGCCCTCCTGTCTAAAGATCAAAGTTGCCTCGAAATGGTTGCCTCAAAAAAATGATCTAAGACATTAAGATTACCACTAAAGCGTCCTAACGTTGCTTTAGTGACCACAAGTCCCTTAAATCGAATTGACCCGAAAACTCCAACGACGGTGCTACCTACTTCTCAATAGTGGGATAGCACTGTCTAAAGGAAATTTGCAAAATTAAATTCCTTTTTGAGTAGGTAGAGGTTCTTAAGTACTTGCTCCTTTTAAAACAAAATAAAACTTTTCACACTTACACTTTTCGAACAAAGTTTTCAAAAACACTTCATACACTCTTGAGGACAGAAGCAAGAGTTAAAATGAAGTTTCAAACAAAACTCTTTTCAAAACCCACAAATCACAAAGAAAAGCAAACCTTTTGAAAACACAATGAGCAAGTACCTAAGAGCCCGTGGATAACCACGGATAGAAAGGGTGCTAACACCTTCCCTTTCTATAATCTACCTCCCGAACCCGAGAAACATCTCGAAAAGGAATTTTTCCGTGCTTTTGTCCTTTCCCTTGTTGGATAAAATAAAAGACGGTGGTGACTCTTGCTTACCGCGACACTTTGTGAAAACAAATGCAAACGCGAACCAACATTCTAAAAAACCGTCAGTTCTCGTTCCCACCGATCACAGAACTGGCGACTCTGCTGGGGAGAATTATAAGTGAGGTGTACCTTAGGATTAGATCACTATTGTTTTCAATTGTATGCTTTGTATGCTTTAATTTTGTGGGCTTGTATCGGAGTTCTATAGATCCTAACCCGGATCTGGGGATACCCTTTAGGTAAGTAGAAATAAACTGTGAGGGATCTGTACGTCGTATACCGATACGGATGAAGCAGTAGCTACGTTGGTGTGGCACCTTAGTCTGTACCGATATCCCTTGTGTTGAAACGAGGAGAATATGGGTCTTCTAAGGAGTCATTAAGCACCAACTGACCTTAGAACCTTAAATTGACCAACTTGGCCATAGAACAGTAGCAGTATGCTAAACTCATTGAGACTAAACTCTCGCGATGGTTCCGACCGCAAGAAAAGGTTGCTAAGCTGGAATTATGACCGATTGAGGGTAGTCAGTGATATTGAGATCCTCTAGAACCCGGTTACTATTTTTTAGGACAGGTTTAAACCAACTAAACTGAAAGAGGGTAATGCCTAAACTCCATGCCAGCCTAAACTTGAGGCTATATGTGTGACTTGTGTGCCTTCAAACTTGAACTACTTGTTATCTGACAACAGGGGTTCCTTGCAGGTTTTGTTTACAGTCCTTATCCAACAAATTGGATTTATTGCAGGGCTCACTTACATCACCTCACACTTTTTGCTTAAACGCATAGCATACACATCATAACATCATGCCTTAACATTTCCTTAACCATTTCAAAGATCTCAAGGGCTTGTGATGCAGGTTATGGTACATCAGATGTCTAGCAAGGGGCAAAGGGGATTTATTTTCCTCTAGCCAATGCCATCTAAAGATCAAAACATGATAACTTGAGTCAGGGGCTATGACCCACTCGATATGATGAGCCTGACTCTTGAAGAAGGAATCTCAGCAACATGAAGCTCCTTCAATCAAGCTACCAGATTCAGGTTCTAAACAGTTTCTTGTTTACCCCGCGAGATCCTTGAAAACATTGCATACATATATCATACATATCATTGCATTACAGGTACCATTACAGGTTTATCATCTTCTTCGCTGTCCATTTCAGCAATCATCATGTCTGCTGAACCTTCCACTGAGCAAGCTATCAAGGCCCTCCAGGCCCAGAACGCCCAATTTCAAGAGCTGGTCATGAATCTAGCTAAGGGTCAGCAGGACCTGAAGACCCTGATTCTGAAAGAGAGGAAGAAGAAGAAGAAGAGGACCATCCTGTTCAACACTGGACGCAGGTTTGGAAACGGGCTGCAGAATGAAATTGATCTGGCCACCCCATCTGGAGAGAAGGATAGTCCACAAGAAAGGAGGGCTCCTAGCCCTTTGGTCTCCGACAACGAGATAGACTATGATGAAGAACAGTATCCTCCTGCTGAGGATAAGTACAAACAGCTGGAAGACCGTTTGAACGCTATGGATATATAGAAGGTGCCCGGTCTGGACTTCGGAGATCTAGGTCTATCCTCTAGGGTGGTGATTCCCCATAAATTCAAGGCACCTGCCTTTGCCAAGTACGACGGAGCTTCCTGTCCAAAGCTACACATCCGGTCATATGTGAGGAAGATTCAACCCTATACTGCTGATAGAAATCTCTGGGTTCATTGCTTTCAAGATAGTCTGTCAGGGACTCAACTGGAATGGTTCTGTCAACTGGAAGGAGCTAACATCCGCAACTGGGAGGATCTTGCTGCTGCTTTTTACAAGCAGTACCAGTATAATGCCGACCTTGCTCCCACGCGTACTCAGCTTCAGGGTATGTCTATGGGTATAGGCGAAGGCTTTAAGGACTACGCTCAGAAGTGGAGAGATCTTGCTGGAAGAGTCCAACCCCCTCTGTCTGATATGGAGTTGATGGACATGTTTCTTGGGACTTTGTCTGGTCCCTATTTCAAACACTTGATCGGAAGTTCTTCAGCCGGATTCACCGAGCTAATACTGACCGGCGAAAGGGTCGAAGCTGGCATCCAAAGTGGGAAGATTCAAGAAGAAACACCTTCTGGTGCTCAGAAAAAGCCCTACAATGGGAAGAAAGAGTCCAATGCTGTGTATGGTCAAAAGAGTCGTCATGACCAACACGTAGGAGAAATCTTGATCTCTAATCCTACGCCTGCTTAACAAAGACAGGGGCATCAGCGTAAAGAGGTCGCACCTAAAAGACAATTCACTAAGATCAACATGTCACTGGGTCAAGCGCTACAAAGCCTGTTGGAGGCAGAGCTGATTACGTTAAAGGCTCCTCTCCGGAACCCAAATACTTCCGCTCCTACCTACCATCCCAATGAAAAGTGTGCATACCACTCTGACAGTCCAGGACATGACACGAACAACTGTTGGGCTCTGAAGAACAAGGTCCAAGACATGATTGATGCCAAGGAGATCAAGTTTGACCCTCCGGAGACTCCAATCATAATCACTGCTCCTATGCCGAATCACTGAAAGCTTTTGTTCATTTGAATTTTTCAAGTTGTAATCTCTTTGTTATCCAAACAATTATCTATTATTGCCAAACTTTGTTTCATTAATGCATTGTATATGCTTGTCTTGATTTGATCCAATCATTTTAATTACATTTACACTATGCTTTTTACTCACTTTATGACATTCAACTCTTGCTAAAAGTTATAAGCCTTTAGAGGGAGAATGACGAAACAATGCCATAATCTCATACAATATGCTTTTGGACAGACCTTGCTGACGATGTACAGGCATTTCTTTCAAATCCTAAACACTGGAGTTATAAGGAAGATAATCCCTAGTCAACCCCTTCGAGCCAAAGAAGTAGAAGTTTTCTGTTTTTAAACAAATTGAAACCTTTAATTTAAACCTGGGGCAGGGTAGTCTCTCAGTTAATTCAAAAGATGCGCATTGAAGTCGCCAAACTCTCAGTTCATAATACAACGAACGAAATCAAAAGCATTCTTATGGAGTCAAAAGACAGTGGTGATTCCTTATTTCATAGGCAGTCAATCTCTCAAAAGAGAAAAGCCCACTGAGCCAAAACCTATAAAGGAAGCTTAAGAAAGCTGGGGCATCCCGCTGACTTTAATCTCGAAAACAGGAACAGTCAGGCAAAAGTTAGGGATAACAAATCAAAAGAACGAGGTTGCTACAAATCCTCAACAACATGAAAAATGTTGCAAAAAAAATGACGACTGCCTTCAAAAATCCAACTTGTGTGAACCATCACCAAAACGTCGTTCCAGACTCATTTGGAGTTCAAATGCATAATTAACTGAGTTTAGGATTGAAGAACATCACGAAGAGCGGGTGGGTACAAATATACTTTGAGCCTTTATCCTTTGTTTCTTAAACCGTGAACCAAGCCACGTTACAACCCTTCAAAAGTCCTAAATGAAGCATGGGTTAGTTCGAAAGCATACTGTTACAAAAGGTATCCTGACTCCTGTAAGGCTTTGCCCTAAATCTTGTGTTGAATTTGTCTTAAAAAAGGTTTTCTGTTAAAAAACGCATTTTTCAAAACTTCGAGACAAGCATAAACTTTGCATTATTTGAATATCATTGTTTGCATATGGCCATTTGTTTGACAACGGAGAAATTCACACGACGAATATCCGATGAACGAAAGCCCTCTCAATGAACAAAATCACTTCAAAAAGGATGACACTTCCATTGAAAAATCTCCTATCAACAAGGGGATTTGACATGTCACTATCCAGCACACCTGGGGCAGTCCAGTCAAGATTTCAAGAAATCTCTGAAGAAGTGCAGAGTAACCAGGGGCAAGTCTCCATCTCCGTCACTTGGGGCATTGAACATTAATCTCAGTGAAGGGTTACATACAGTCCAACATTTCCAGGCAGTGCCACAAACACCTGCTACTAGGGGCAATGACAAATCTCCCCAGATCCTTCTCATAGGATGACTCCCAGCAAGGGTTTAATATCTGAAAACCTTTCCCCAACTGAATCAATCTCAAGAATCCTCGAGGACTTCCCTCAACGAAGATGTCACCTCTCCAGCGGACTGACGACAAGGTTTATTTAGCCAACAACGCCAAGATTCCCCAACTTGAGTTTGCCTCTCTGACTACTACAAGTTAAAGGACCACAACTCCTCTTCCCCAGTGGACTACTCTGCAATCCCCAACATGTTACTGCGAAACCTGGACCCGACCAGATGTCAGTTTAACTTTGACTTCCCAGTAGAGCAACGGACAACCGAGACTCCTGAACTTACTCCCCACAGAGTTTTCAATATCCCCCAGCGGAGTTCTCCTCAAACAACAAAGCAGGGATCCCCGGTGGAAACATTTTGAGCAAAGTCCAAGACAAAATTACACCTCAACAACATATGACACAAATCTCATTTTACTTTGAGAACATCATTACACAATGCATACATCATGACAATGCATACATCATGACATTGCATACAACTAACTCTTTACCTTTTCAGGAAAGATCAATCAACAGGCAAAGATCTTCATCTTCTGAGATCCCTTCTAGAGACAGTTCAGATGCGACCCAGATATGGCTGACATTCTGATACTTATTTCATACTCCTTCTAGAGACAGTTCAGATGCGACCCAGATATGGCTGACATTCTGATACTTATTCCAGACTCCTTCTAGAGACAGTTCAGATGCGATCCAAATATGGCTGACATTCTGATACTTATTCCAGACTCCTTCTAGAGACAGTTCAGATGCGACCCAGATATGGCTGACATTCGGATACTTATTCCAGACCCCTTCTAGAGACAATTCAAATGCGATCCAGATATGGCTGACATTCTGATACTTATTCCAGACCCCTTCTAGAGACAATTTAGATGCGATCCAGATATGGCTGACATTCTGATACTTATTCCAGATTCATTCAACATACAGTCCAAATACGATCCAGATTCGGATGTCATTCTGTCACTCATTCAAATTACAGTCCAGATACGATCCAGATTCGGATGTCATTCTGTCACTCATTCAAAACACAGTCCAGATACGATCCAGATTTAGATGTCATTCTATCACTCATTCAAATACATTTCAGATACGCTCCAGATGCGGACGCAATTCTGACAATCATCCAGACTCAACTCTATTCTCCAGCAGCTCTAGGATTTATTTTCCCAGCTAAAACATCACACTTCCATACATCATGAGACATGCATTACGCATCATACGAATATAATCTCATTTATTTTGAGAACATCATTGCTTGATCTATATCATGCATTGCATATGACTGACCTTTACCTTTCAGGAAAAATCTAGTTAAGTTCTCAGCTATTTCCAAGACTTTCTCTGGTCCAGTTAAATCGATTCCTAAAGATTTTTGTGATGCCGATCCAGTTGAAGATGTTCCAAGACTTTCTCTGGTCCAGTTAAATCGATTCCTAAAGATTTTTATGATGCCGATCCAGTTGAAGATGTTCCAAGACCTTCTCTGGTCCAGTTAAATCGATTCCTAAAGATTTTTCTGATGTCGATCCAGTTGAAGATGTTCCAAGACTTTCTCTGGTCTAGTTAAATCGATTCCTAAAGATTTTTCTGATGCCGATCCAGTTGAAGATGTTCCAAGCTTTCTCTGGTCCAGTTAAATCGATTCCTAAAGATTTTTCTGACGCCGATCCAGTTAAAGATATTTCCAAGACCTCCTATAAATCAGTTAAATCGATTCCTAAAGATTTTTCTGAGGTTAAGCCAGTCAATGGAGACAAAATCAGTTAAATCGATTCCTAAAGATTTTTCTGAGGCGAAGCTAGTCAATGGAGACAAAATCAGTTAAATTGATTCCTCGAGATTTTTCTGAGGCAAAACCTGTCAATGGAGACAACTCGTTAAAGGAGACACCCCTGTTAATAGAGACAACCTGTCAATGGAGACAACTCGTCAAAGGAGACACCCCCGTCAATAAAGACAACCCCTCAACAAGGATAAAGCCACCTACCAACAATCTCCAAATGGCATCTGTAAGCCCATTCCTGACGTCACAATGCTGATACTACACCATACGAGTGCAAATTCCTGGGCACTCTAGTGTTCAATTATCTTCCACCTTCGGATCACGAAAGGCTTGAAAGCCAATCTATATCCTCAGGTTTAAGAAAATTGAACAGGGGCAACTGTTGCACCCCACAATTTACCCTCTCATGTTTTCCAAAGTCTTCCCCCTGCATGGTTGATCACAAACTCTTGCCTAAGGAAAAAGAAAATTTTTAAGTGGTACTTTAAGTACCTTTCGATTTGCATTCTGAAAGACCCTTCGATTGGTGTTCTGAAGGAGCCTTTCGATTGGCATTCTGGACAAGCATTTTGATTTGCATTCTGAAAGACCCTTCGATTGGTGTTCTGAAGGAGCCTTTCGATTGACATTCTGGACAAGCATTTCAATTTGCATTCTGAAAGACCCTTCGATTGGTGCTCTGAAGGAGCCTTTCGATTGGCATTCTGGACAAGTATTTCGATTGGCATTCTGAAAGACCCTTCGATTGAAGGAGCATCTCGATTGACTTGGACAAGCATTTCGATTGGTGTTATGTCAAGGCCTTCGATTGGAATGCCAAGGGATCCTTCGATTTAGCATTGTGTCAAGGCAACTTCGACATGCACGTTAGCCATGTCCTTCGATTAGCATGAACAACACTTTTCGATTGGCCTGTTAACAAAGCCTTTCGATTGGAATCCTTCGATTGATATTTGGATAAGGGCCATTCGAAGGAAGTCATCAAGAGGGCACTCAGGTCAAAAGCGTCCAGGTTCATTCCAGAGACACAAACGTTTCAGAAAAGGGAATTATTTAATGTGTCCGTTTCTTGTCTCATAGCATTTAATGGCCTGTTTAAAGGTTGTCTCTTGCCATTAATGCACCCTCACACTCCTATAAATACAGAGGCCAGCATAAAAACACAACACACATAAATTATACACACGAAAATTATACACACAAAACTCAACAGGAGAACAAAAAACATTGAAGTTACGCTGCCAAAAGTCATCAGCACTTCCAGGAAGCCATACCCAATCCTTGCATAAGCCAAAGCATCCACGCCCATAAGCCCTAAATCGAAGGTGCTTACATCCAGGAAGTGCCCAAATCTAAGGTCCAATCTACTGGTAAGAGAGGGTAAACTGTCCAACTTTGCATTTGCATAACACATTATTACTTGTTGTTACCTTTGATTTGCCATCCTAGACAGGATCGAAAGGCCTGGGTTTGGCACCCAGGTCATGTTTCTCGTTTGCTAACACTTGCTGCAGACATAGCCTGAAGAGACCCAGCAAGCGCAGGATCGAAGGGCCTGGGGTTCAATACCCAGGCCGTGCATTTTGTTTCGCTAACATGCTTTTGCAGGTACAACATCCCAGATCGAAGGAGAGCCCTTCTCTGGATCGAACCCATTAGCGTGCTGGATCGAAAGAGGCATCTCATTCCTGGATCGAAAGCCATGACCTCCATGATCGAAGGGCAATCCTCTTCCCTGGATCGAAGGCTACTCACGCCTTAGTGTCTGGCCCAATCGAAAGTCAGCTCCTCTGGATCGAAGCTTCCTATTTTTTATCCCTGGATCGAAGGATGCCCTTTGTATTTTTATTTTTTGTTTTTGTTATTTCTTTATTGACCTTATCATTTAAATTAACTTTAAATCAAAAAAATCACAAAAAAACATTAGGTTAGTTTTTTATTCAAATTAATTTTGTAAACAAATTAATTAATTATTTTAACTTCATTTTATCAATTTAAAATAAACTAGACTTAGGAGTATTTAATTCAAATATTTTCTTAACCAAAAACAACAAAAAAGATTTTCTTATTTACTTAGAAATTTCTTAGACGTCTCTTTTCCTTTTACGCGTGTTCGTTTTATTGTAACTGCTTACTGGTTTGTAATAGTTTAGCTTAGACTTTTACTTTACTGCTTTTTATTCCCCCAATTTTTGGACATGTAAATAATCCCCCTCCCCGAAGCCTTGTAATAGCGTAGGATTTACAATTCCCGCACTTTAAATTCATGTACATATATTGACTGCTTAGATGTATGATAACTAGGATTGTATGACAAGATTCACTCTTAACTTAAAATCAACAGTAGCTCACCATAACATGCACAAATAATATAACTGAAAATTGACACACTTGGACATGCCACTCCTAGGGTACACCTCACTTGGTTGCCTCGAACGTGGTCATTGAGTATAGGATGTTTTAGAGGTCGCCCTCCTGTCTAAAGATCAAAGTTGCCTCGAAATGGTTGCCTCGAAAAAATGATCTAAGACATTAGGATTACCACTAAAGTGTCCTAACGTTGCTTTAGTGACCACAAGTCCCTTAAATCGAATTGACCCGAAAACTCCAACGACGGTGCTACCTACTTCTCAATAGTGGGATAGCACTGTCTTAAGGACATTTGCACAATTAAATTCCTTTTTGAGTAGGTAGAGGTTCTTAAGTACTTGCTCCTTTTAAAACAAAACAAAACTTTTCACACTTACACTTTTCGAACAAAGTTTTCAAAAACACTTCATACACTCTTGAGGACAGAAGCAAGAGTTAAAATGAAGTTTCAAACAAAACTCTTTTCAAAACCCACAAATCACAAAGAAAAGCAAACCTTTTGAAAACACAATGAGCAAGTACCTAAGAGCCCCTGGATAAACACAGATAGAAAGGGTGCTAACACCTTCCCTTTCTATAATCTACCTCCCGAACCCGAGAAACATCTCGAAAAGGAATTTTTCTGTGCTTTTGTCCTTTCCCTTGTTGGATAAAATAAAAGACGGTGGCGACTCTTGCTTACCGCGATACTTTGCAAAAACAAACACAAACGCGAACCAGCATTCTAAAAAATAGTCAGTTCTCGTTCCCACTGATCACACATACAAACCAAAAAAAGTTTTTAGAACCTAATTCACCCCCCCCCCCCTCTTAGGCGCATCTGAACTTATAATTGGCATTAGGGCAGGTTATAGGTAACCTGTTCCTACTAGATCCAGAATGGCTTCCGCAAACAACAATTCTGTATTCAGAGACGGTGGCAGTAGCAACAAGCCTCCTCTATTCTGTGGTGAATATTTTGATTTCTGGAAGATCCGTATGAAGGCTCATCTAGAAGCACAAGGAGAAGAAATATGGGATGCTGTCCAAAATGGCCCTTTTGTTCCGGTAACTGTAGTAAATGGAGTTGGCTCATCAAATCCTAAAACTACATGGGATGATGATGATAAGAAAAAGGTCTTGTATGACAAAAGGCAATAAACCTCCTTCAAAGCGCACTTAGTATGGATGAATTCTTCTGTGTCTTAGCGTGCACAACGACAAAAGAAACTTGGGATACACTGGTTGAAACACATGAAGGAACAATTGAAGTTAAGAGATCGAGTCTTAATACGTTATGTCAAGAATATGAATTGTTCCGCATGCAACCCGGAGAATCCATTCTTGATTTACAAAAGAGATTTGTGCATCTAACAAATCATCTAAGGGCACTTGGAAAAACATTGACTAATGATGAATTGAACCTAAAAGTGCTCAGATCCTTGACTAGAGAATGGCAACCAAAGGTAACGACAATCTCAGAAAAGAAGAGTCTCGCTACTATGACATCCGCAACCTTGTTCGGAAAACTTCAAGAATACGAGACAGAACTTGGTAGATTGGAAAAGCGTGAAAATCAAGAAAAGAAGTCTAAGAACATTGCCTTGAAGATTGACTCCAAGGAAGACGAAAAGAAAGATAATCATGATGAAGATGAAAACTTCATGCTTCTCGTTAGAAGACTTGGAAAATTCTTTGGTAAAAATGACAAAGCCTTCTCGCACTCAAAGAAGAAGAAACACTTCAAGAAGAAGGAAGGATCCTCATCAACACAAGAAGTTACTTGCTATGAATGTGGTAAACAAGGTCATATCAAACTGGACTGTCCAAAACTTTCAAAGAAAAGTGGCTACAAAGGCAAGAAGGAATCAAAAGATAAGAAAGCATATGTTGCATGGGAAGATGTTGAACTGAGTTCGTCATCCGACTCCGATAGCGACGAAAGTGCCAATCTTGCATTAATGGCCTCACACCACTCCGAAAGCGAAGATGATAAGGTTAGTAACATATTCTCTCTTTTTGATAGTGATGCACAAGGTGCTATAAATGAACTGTTAAATGAATGAAAAATTCTGTACAAAACTATCTCATCACAAAAGAAACAAATTTCATCGTTGGAAGAAAAATGTGGATCTATTGAAAAAGATCTCAAAGATAAAAAGCAAAAAGTTAGTGATGAAAAACAAAATTTTGTATGCACAAAGTGTGAATCTCTCTCTTTCCAAATTGTCCAATTGAAAAGGGTTCTTGAAAGGTATGAAAAAGGAAAAAATGTATTGGAAGGTGTTCTTAGCCAACAAAGATACTCAAATGACAAAAGTGGTCTTGGATACTCAAAATTTTCAAAACCAAGTACCAACAAAACCATCTTTGTCAAGGCTAGCGATCAAATAACCAAAGAGAAAGAAATCACTCCCAAAATAGTTCATCACTATCCTAAAAAGAAAATACCCTCTAAGAAGAAATCTTATCCTTCTAGATATAGAAGTAAATTTGAACCTACTTGTTTTTATTGTGGTATTCAAGGACACACACCTAATGCTTGTTATGTTAGAAACTTTGGCATGGCAAATGGGCATTATGTGTGGGTTAAGAAAGGAACTAATTATGAAGGACCTAAAGCAACTTGGGTACCTAACAAAACCTAATCTTGTTTTGTAGGTAAGCTTAACGACCACTTCAAATCTATGGTATCTCGATAGTGGTTGTTCCAAGCATATGCCGGGAGATATCGACAAATTTTCACATCTAACGCTTAAGGCCAAGGGTTATGTGACGTATGGAGATAACAACAAAGGAAAGATTCTTGGCATAGGCAAAGTTGGTGATCCACCTTTCACATCAATTGAAGATGTTCTTTATGTCAAAGGACTAAAGCACAATCTTCTAAGTATTAGCCAACTATGTGATAAAGGCTTCAAGATCAAGTTCACTAAAGATGAATGTTTGATAGAAGATGAAGTCACACATGAGGCTAAACTTAAAGGTAAAAGAGTAAATAATATTTTTATGATTTCCCTTAACGATTTTTCTTTGAAGGTTAAATGTCTAATAGAAAACAACAAAAACTCATGGCTATGGCACAAGAGGATCGCTCATATTCATATGGAGCACCTAAACAAATTGATTAAGCATGACCTTGTTGTTGGACTGCCTAAGATAAAGTTCATCAAAGATAGACTTTGTGATGCATGTCAAAAGGGAAAGCAAACAAAATCAACTTTAAAATCCAAGAATGTGGTATCCACTACTAGGCCACTACAACTGCTTCATATGGACTTGTTTGGCCCTTCAAGAACAAGAAGCTTCAGAGGTAATGTATACGCTCTAGTTATTGTTGATGACTTTTCTAGATATACTTGGACACTCTTTTTAGTGCAGAAAAATGATGCATTCAAGGCGTTCAAGAAATATGCAAAGCAAATTAAAAATGAGAAGTCACTATCTATTGCCTCCATAAGAAGCGACCATGGTGGAGAATTCCAGAATTCCTCCTTTGAAGATTTCTGTGAAGAACATGGAATATCACATAATTTCTCAGCACCAAGGACTCCTCAACAGAATGAAGTTGTAGAAAGGAAGAATAAGTCTCTTATTAAACTTGCAAGGACAATGCTTAATGATTCAAACCTTCCAAAATACTTTTGGGAGGATGCTGTAAGCATGACATGCTCTGTAAGCAATAGAGTTAATATTCGACCTATCTTGAAGAAGACTCCGTATGAACTCTTTCGAGGAAGGAAACCAAATATTTCATTATTTCATGTCTTTGGCTGCAAATGTTTTGTCCTTAACAACGACAAAGACAACCTTGGTAAGTTTGATGAAAAATCGGATGAAGATATTCCTCAAGAAGATGGCTTCAAGACCAACAATGAGAATCAATTGGAACAACAAGAAGAACAAATTCCAGATGAATCAAATGTCAATGATATACCTAAGGAATAGAGAACCCATAGAGATCACCCTATTGATAAAATAATCGGTGACATCAGTCAAGGTGTTTCAACAAGATTGAATCTCAGAGATGCTTGCTTGAACATGGCGTTCGTTTCTCAAATCGAACCTTCCAAAGTCGATGACGCATTAGGAGACGACCAATGGATGATTGCTATGCAAGAAGAATTAAATCAATTCGAGAGAAATCAAGTTTGGGAACTTGTTCCTAGACCAAGTGACAAACACATCATAGGTACCAGATGGGTGTTCAAAAACAAACTTGATGAGAACAGTATAATTATTCGAAACAAAGCAAGATTGGTAGCCCAATGATACAACCAAGAAGAGGGAATTGACTTTGAAGAAACTTTCGCTCCGGTTGCAAGGTTAGAAGCTATCCGTGTTTTACTTGCTTACGCTTGTTCATTGAATTTCCAACTTTACCAAATGGACGTCAAAAGCGCATTCTTAAATGGCTACATCAATGAAGAAGTCTATGTCAAACAACCCCCGGGCTTTGAAGACTTCAAGAATCCTTCACATGTCTTTAAGTTGAGAAAAGCTCTTTATGGCTTAAAACAAGCACCTAGAGCATGGTATGACGGACTCAGTACATTCTTATGCGAAAAAGGTTTCGAGAAAGGTAAAGTGGATAAGACCTTGTTCATAAAGAAGATCAAAGGTAACCGTTTATTAGTACAAGTCTATGTCGATGATATTATATTTGGTTCAACTAACAAAGATTTGTGTGAAGAATTCTCGTTGATGATGCAAGGAGAATTTGAGATGTCTATGATGGGCAAGATGAACTATTTCCTTGGATTGCAAATTAAGCAACTGAAAGATGGTATCTTCATCAATCAATCAAAATATTGCAAGGAACTTTTGAAAAAGTTTGATATGGATAATTCCAAATCAATGCACACGCCAATGGGCTCCGGTACTTATGTTGTTCAAGATGAATCCAGTATTTCCATTGATATTACTAAATATCGAGGCATGATTGGCTCACTGTTATACTTGGCGGCAAGTCGTCCTGACATCATGTTCAGTGTATGTCTGTGTGCACGATTTCAAGCAAACCCGAAGGAATCTCACCTTATGGCGGTAAAAAGAATCATGAAATATCTCAAAGGAACAACCAATGTCGGCCTATGGTACCCAAAAGGTAATATATGCAATTTAATTGGTTATTCTGACGCTGATTATGTATGATGTAAAACAGATAGAAAAAGCACAAGTGGCACTTGTCACATTTTGGGAAATGCATTAGTCTCTTGGGCATGCAAGAAACAAGCTTGTGTGGCTCTTAGTACGGCCGAGGCGGAATAAATTGCAGCGGGTAGTTGCTGTACGCAAATTCTATGGCTCAATCAATAACTCCGAGACTACGGACTCCACCTTGGATGCATTCCACTCCGATGCGACAACACAAGTGCAATCAACATTACAAAAAATCCTGTGATGCATTCTAGAACAAAGCATATCGACATTCGACATCACTTTCTTCGTGATCATGTACTTCAAGGAGATGTCGAGGTCACCTTCGTGGATACGCATAATCAACTAGCAGATATCTTCACTAAACCGTTGGCAAGAGAACCATTCTTCAAGATCCGAAGAGAGCTAGGTATCTTGGACAAAAATGACATTATCTAATTAAGGTACATGGCTATGATCTTAATCTTAACTTTATGGTAATATATCATGATCCATGTTTTTATTACTAAATTTTTGATATATGACCATGAAATCCCCAAAAATTAAGTATTTTTTTTCACTTTTTCACTAATGACAATCGGTTGTCATAGAGTGACAATCGGTTGTTGCTAAAAAATTTTAGTTTCTGTTTTCAAAATAATCGGTTGTCACTCCACGACAACCGGTTGCTCTCAATTTTTTCGCCCCTGTTTGAATTTTTCAAAGGGTGCAATCGGTTGTCATCAAACAACAATCGATTGCACAGTTCAAGATTTTGAATTTTTTTTATTTCAGTTACACTCTCTTTTATTCTTTCTCTTCCATTGCCATTACTATTATTTATTTTGTACTAGATTTTTTATTCTCTTTTTGAATGTTTTAAGTGTTTGGTCAACAACTTTTTAATGCTTAGTCTTTTCAATGACACAATACTTTGGATAGTCACACATTCAAGAATCTCTATGCTACAAGTCTTTATTGTCTTGACCTATCCATTGAATGCCTATCCATCTATAAAAGTCCAACCAAAACCTAAAAACTTCATATATCCTCTTTTGTCTCAAGAAACCCTAAAAACACCAAATACCCTTTTCCCCTTCCAATTCTCTCATCCCTCACCATGTCAACATCAAAGAAAGGCAAGGGAAAAGCTTCTTCCTCATCTCAAAGTGATGATGTCTCCAAACTCATTCCATCAAGAATCCAAAGGGAAAGATTTGTGTCTCACTTTCAGAAGAAGACGGTTCTTCTACCAAGGTTCGATAATCTTGACAACTTCTATTCCGAATGCTTCAGTTTTCCATCATTATTTAGATCTCAAGGGATAGACAAGTTGATTGGTGTTAATGGACCCATTTACCACACTTTGGTTAGGATTTTCTACAACAATCTAATCATTAGTAGAGGATACATGATTTTAAATGTCAAAGGGGTTCCTATAGAACTCACAGTGCAGAATTTTGGTGAAGCTTTGGGTATTCCACATGATGGTGCTTGCATTAAACTTCTCTCAAATGCAAATCTGCCCGGCTACAGAAAAAGAGACTTCTACTATGGAATTGCAAGAATTCCCGAGCGTGAATTTATTCAGAAAAGGCAAAGGCTTATTGGTGGAACTCCGGAGAGGAACTCTTGGTCTGCAGGAATTCTCACTATTGATGATCGTTTGATCTACTACTTCTTGGCGTATGTGGTTATGCTAAAGTTCTCAAACATTTCCAATGTCAATGATTGGGAGATGCAGATTCTGTATGCGATGAAGAATGGGATTCAAATCAACTGGTCTTATGTGATTCTACATCACTTGGCACTCCATAATGAAAATGCTTATGCTTTGCCCTATGGCTCCTGGCTTACCCTTGTTTTTGAGAAGTTCAATGTTCCCTTGTCTGGTGAATACATGGTGCCTATGACTAACCCCAAACATGAAATCACTCCGAAGAAAGTATGTAATACCAAAACCGGCGTCAAATTTGATCCGATTAATAGAACCATCACATACATTCATACTCCTCCATAAAACCAACCTCCACAAGAACAACCACATCAAAACCAACCTCCACAACCAATGGAAAACTCTTTCAATCAAGTTTTTGACTACCTTCAATACATGAACAACAACATGAACACTCAATTTGCTCATCTCTATGCCCATACAAATGTGCCTCCTTATGAAGTTCAACCCTATCATTACCCTTTCATTCAACCTCAAACCAATGAAGGCAATGATGGTGAAGATCAAGATGATGAAGACTTTGTTGAAGGCATGGATGATTAGTCTTTAAGTTCTTATGTTTTTAGTACTTTATGTTCTTATGTTGTATGTCGTTTTTCTATTTTTGTTTAAAAACACTTCATGTATTGTGATCCTTTTCGTATTGTGCACTTTGTTTTTGTTATATCTTTGTATGCAAACTTTATTTATGCTATGTGGTTTCTATGTGCAAAATTTTTATGATCTTCTTTCCCATTCCTTTTTGCTAATGACAAAGGGGGAGAAGACTTTGTAGTTTCTTTTGTGTTTCTCTAACCCTAATTGCAGCAAGCAAGCAATCTTCAAAACCCTCATGCAATAGATCAAGGGGAAGTCTTTGACTTAGGGGGAGTTTTAAATAACTTGATTAGAGAAAACCCAGATGCACTCCAAACTTCAAGAAATGGTTGTCATCATCAAAAAGGGGGAGACTGTGAAATCAAGCTTTCCAAATGTTTTGATGAAGACAAGCTAGCATGCAAAAATGAATGTATAAAGATATAAGATTTATCTCAAGCAAAGATTCATTGATCAAGATCAACTTTTCAAGACTTATGGCTTAAGGTATATGAAATTTTTGATCTTATGCTCTTAGTGCTCAAAACTATTTTTAATCATGCATTTACTTTATTAAAATAATATTTTGAGTATATACTATGTATGATTGAAGAAGGATGTTTTAAATTGCTTAAAATCTTTGAAAATAATGATTTTTCAAATTTTGAACACAAGCAATCGATTGTCATGCTTAGGACAATCGGTTGCAGTCAAAAACAAAAGTTTCTGTTTTGACAACAATCGATTGTCATAGTTATATTTTTCAAAATTTTTAAACGTTGCTTTTACAACAATCGGTTGTTGCTTTGGTGCAACCGGTTGTTGTGCTTCAGATTTTGAAAAATTTCATTTTTCCAGCAACTTTTTGTAACACCTTTTCATGGCAATCTTTGTATCTTTTCAAATACATTTTTTTTCTAGTAAAAATGGTTTAAAAATTGCTATGATTCATTGAAGAGGTATTACTACACTATAAATTATTTTTATTTTGAATTTTGAAAATACAACAACAATCACTAACAACTATTACTTTCTATTCTTTTGATCATACTCTATATACTCAAGATTTCTGTTCATCATTTTCATATGCATACTGAAAATTATTCTTGAGCACTTAGAAGAGTATTCCATCTTAAATTTCATATTGAATAGAAAAGATCAATCAAGTGATTGAAATTTCTCTTTCATTATTCAAACTCTTATACAAATCAAACAAACTATTGTATCCTTGTTTTCAGGATTGTTGGAAACAAGAGAGTCACTTAGAGAGGATTGTTCTCTTTGTGGACTTAGTGAAAATCCAAGAGGATTGTTCTTGGTCCAAGAGGATTGTTCTTGGTTGTTTGGTAGTCTTTGTACAAATTACCAACTATAAGAAAATCTCTTTCGTGTGAAAGGGGACTAGACGTACCCTCAGATTATAAGGGGAACTAGTATAAATCCTGGTGTTTTTTACTTTCCGCATTTACTGCTTTCATCACTTATCAGAAAAAGAAAGGAAAGAAACTCGTGCAAAAATATTCATACAAACCAGAAAAAGTTTTTAGAACCTAATTCACCCCCCCCCTCTTAGGCGCATCTGAACTTACAGACTCTGGGGGAAAAAGCTATACTGCTGGGGAGTAGATATCCTGCCGGGGAGATCAGTAGTTTGGGTTGTTTGCTACTCTACTGGGAAGTTATCCTAGGTTGGGGAGAGACAAAAGTTAACTGTTATCTGGTTGACTTCCAGACTTCAAGACAGCTTGCTGGGGAAATTGGGAAAAACTGAATGGTTCCCGCTGGGGATTGGAAATTTGACTCGACAGGGGAAGAAGGTCTCATCACCGCTGAGGATCTGTAATTCAAAGTTTTTACTCCGATGGGGATTGGGAGTTTGAAGTTTTAACTCTGATGGGAATTAAGGATTTGAAATTATGACTCCGCTGGGGATATATACTTCAAGGTTTTAGCTCCGCTGGGGACCTAGATGATGCACTGCAGGGGATTTCTCCTGGAATAGCCTAAAGACGTTTTCCTATACTTTCAACCCGTCAGTAATTATTCTTTCCCATTTCATTTATTTGTAAACAGTGATTATATTCAAATGCATATGCTCATTAATAAATCATTGGACGTTTTCAAATAAAACACAAGTGTAAAAAAGGAAAAGACAAATAGTTTTCTGCACTTTGAAGTATCTTTGTATTAACTTTGTGTAAGTATTTTGTACAAAGGAGACAAAAATCCTAGTAAGAGAACGTTGTCATAAAAAATGAGAAATATTTATACAAAGAAAGATGGTTATGTGTAAAAATTCCATGGGGTTCCCATTTTGCTATAGCCTTCGTAACTCTGAATATCTTGTCCATTTGTTGCTTTGTCCGAAAATGATTGAGTTGATCAGAAGCCCGAAGCTTGTCTGTGAAGAGATTGTCCTTAAAGTGATCCGACGAGACATAGTCATACGCTTTAATTCCCTAACTTTTGCCTGGACCGCCCTTTCGGGTTTTCGATCCACCGGGAAACCCTTTTTTTCCCAAGTCGCCCTTTCAGGTTTTCAACTTGCCGGGTGTACAAATTTTTTTATATTTATCCCTAACTTTTGCCTGAACCTCCCTTTCGGGTTCTCGATTCACCGGGATGCCCTTTTTTTGGCCTAGGTGTGTCAACCTAGCGGGTCATTTATGCGTAGTATCTTTTGACTATGTCTGCGTTCGCAGGTTGCGGCAGGTCGTCGCCGTCCATGGTGGTTAAGATCATTGCCCCACCAGAAAAGATGTTATTGATTACAAATGGTCCTTCATAAGTAGGAGTCCATTTTCCCATGGGATCACTTTGCGGCAAGATGATGCGCTTGATCACAAGATCTCCGACTTGATATACCTGGCGTCTGACTTTCTTGTTGAATGCCTTGATCATCCGTTTTTAATACGCTTGACCATGGCAAACAACAGTGAGTCTCTTTTCGTCAATTAAATTCAATTGATCAAGTCGGTTCTGGATCCAATCGTCTTTACTCAGACCTGCATCCTTCATGATTCTCAAGGAGGGAATATGAACTTCGATAGGAAAAACAGCTTCTATGACGTACCAAAGAATAGGGTGTTGCCCCAGTTGATGTGCGTGCCGTGGTACGGTACCCGTGGAGAGCAAACGGTAACATATCATGCCAGTCCTTGTAGGTGACTGTCATCTTTTGTATGATCTTCTTAATGTTTTTGTTCGCAGCTTCGACAACACCGTTCATCTTTGGCCGATAGGGAGATGAATTGTAATGTTGAATCTGGAACTGCTTGCACAAGGCGGTGATCATAGTGTTGTTAAGGTTTGTACCGTTGTCAGTGATAATCGTTTCGGGGACGCCGTACCGGCAAATGAGGTTCTGCTTGATGAAGCGGGCGACAACATTCTTTGTGACGGTTGCGAAGGAAGCTGCTTCAACCCATTTGGTAAAGTAATCAATGGTCACCAGAATGAAGCGGTGTCCATTGGATGTTGTAGGCTTGATCTCTCCAATCATGTCGATTCCCCACATAGCGAATGGCCAAGGAGCTGTTAAGACATTGAGAGGAACTGGAGGTATATGTACCTTGTCCGTATAGATTTGACATTTGTGACAAGTTCTGGAATGTTGATAGCAGTCAGCTTCCATGGTAGACCAGTAATAGCCTGCCCGTAGGATCTTCTTAGCCATCGTATGCCCGCTAGAGTGAGTGCCAAAGGTACCATTATACAGTTCATCCATGATCTGTTCAGCTTCAATCCTGTCCACACAACGGAGCAGGATGCAATCATGATTGAGCTTGTATAGGATACCATTGCTCAGGAAGAACTTAGCAGAGAACCTCCTCAAGAACTTTTTGTCATTGACTGAAGCTCCTTCAGGATATTCTTGAGCCTCGAGATACCTTTTGACCTCATGAAACCAAGGTCGGTCCACTAGTTCTTCGGTATTAATCTCGTGACAATGTGCAGGTTCGTCCATCCATTCAATTGTGATTTGGGGAGCCTCATTATCCCAGTTAAGTTTAAACATGGATGACATTGTAGCTAGAGCATCTGCTAGCTGATTTTCTTCTCGCGGGAAGTGTTCGAAGGTAATCTGCTCGAAATGTGGTAACAATGTCAAGACATGTTCTTTATAAGGGATGATGTTTAGATTCTTAGTGTCCCACTCTCCTTTGATCTGACTGATGACCAAAGCTGAGTCCCTAAACACAATCAAAGATTTGATTCCCAAGTCTATTGCAGCCTTGAGACCAAAGATACACGCTTCATACTCGGCCATGTTGTTGATGCATTTAAAGCAAAGCCTGGCTGTGAAAGGAGTATGGAAACCTTCTGGAGATATAAGCACAACACCGATACGGTTGCTAAGTGCATTGGAGGCACCATTAAAGTACAGGGTCCATCGGGATCCTTGTTCAGGTCCGTCATATGGTCTGAAATCTTCAACGTTGTCCAATGTCATAATGTCTTCGTCAGGGAAGTCAAACTTCATGGATTGGTAATCTTCGACAGCTTGATGAGCTAGATGGTCAGCTAGCACACTCCCCTTTATAGCTTTTTGGGTCGTGTACTGTATATCGTATTCTGTCAGGATCATCTGCCATCTAGCTATTCTTCCAGACAAAGCAGGCTTCTCAAAGATGTATTTGATCGGATCCATCTTAGATATCAGCAAAGTGGTATGAGTCAACATATACTGCCTTAGCCGGCGAGCAGCCCATACCAAAGCGCAACAATTTTTCTCGAGCAGTGAGTATCTGGTCTCACAGTCGGTAAACTTTTTGCTAAGGTAATAAATGGCATGCTATTTTCGGCCAGACTCGTCATGCTGCCACAATACGCACCCCATTGAATTTTCTAGGACGGTCAGATACATGATTAGCGGTCTTCCTTCGACGGGTGGCATCAAGATAGGAGGTTCCAACAAATATTCCTTGATTTTATCAAAAGCAACTTGACATTCATCATTCCATTTAACTACCTGATCTTTCTTTAACAGCTTGAAGATTGGCTCACAGGTAGATGTTAGGTGAGAAATGAACCTAGCAATGTAGTTTAGGCGTCCCAAGAAACCTCTGACCTCCTTCTCAGTGCGTGGAGCAGGCATTTCTTGTATAACTTTGACTTTGGCAGGATCAACCTCGATGCCTTTGTTGCTGACAATGAAACCCAAGAGTTTACCATATCAGACTCCGAAGGTGCACTTGTTAGGGTTTAATCTTAGCTTGTACTCCTTCAACCTGACAAACAACTTTTGCAAGTGGTCGAGGTGTTCTTCTTCCGTTTGTGATCGGGCTATCATGTCATCTACGTAGACCTCTATCTCATGATGTATCATATCATGAAATAAAGCTACCATGGCGTGTTGATAGGTTTCCCCGGCATTCTTCAGTCCGAATGGCATCACTTTGTAGCAGAACGTACCCCACTGTGTAACAAAAGTAGTTTTCTCCATGTCTTCAGGTGCCATTTTGATCTGGTTATAACCTGAAAATCTGTCCATGAAAGAAAATACCTTGTGCTGAGCTGTGTTGTCAACCAAGATGTCAATGGGCGGTAGTGGAAAGTCATCTTTAGGGCTGGCCCTGTTTAAGTCTCTATAATCCACACACATTCTCACTTTGCCGTCCTTCTTAGGCACAAGCACAATGTTAGCAACCCATTATGGATAGGAAGTAACAGTAAGAAATCCAGCATTGAACTGCTTCATAACTTCAGCTTTGATCTTCTCGGACATGTCAGGTCTCATGCGGCAGACTTTTTGTTTAATTGGTGAACAATCTTCTCTTGTGGGCAGACGGTGAACCATAATATCTGTATCGAGTCCCGGCATGTCTTCATATGACCAGGCGAAGATCTCAACATATTCATTGAACAGCTGAATTAAGCGCTCCTTGACACTCGGCTCTAGGTTGCCACCCACTCTGACTTCTTTTCTATCTTCCTCCGTACCCAAGTTGATTGTCTCTAACAGCTCCTCATGAGGTAGAATAGCCCTTTCTTCCTGTTGTAGCAGTCTAGCCAATTCTCCCGGCACCTCAAAATCTTCCTCACCTTCGTATTCGACATGGTAGACCAGATCTTCAGAGTCACTGAAGGCCATAGCAGAATCGTTACCCATGGAATCTAGGATGGAAGGGTACCTGCATTTTTGAGTGTGGGTGTGTGTAAGGGATAGCCACCTTTAAACAAATAAAATGTAAAAAGAAAGACAATAAACACAAAAGTTTATATGTGAAAACGTCCATGATTCATTAAAATGGATTATGAAGATGAAAAATCAAACCCTTACAAATGGACCTATGTGCCTCGAGTAAGGCACAAGGTTAAAAGTGTACGAATTGTTTGAGAATTATTACAAACCAACATAAATTTTTGAAAGATAAATTACTGCGGTATGAAAGTAATCGGAACAAAGTCTTTTGCCTCCCAGTTGAACAGTCCTCCGTCAACAGTAGGGAAAATCCAGTCTTCCAAGCTGCTCTCCTCTTCACTATCCTCCAAAGCATTGACTCCATGATGGGTGATCTTCACTGGTGGCCCTCCAGCACGGGTGCGGCGTACATCCTTTTGAGCTGAAGAAGTGAACCCCAAACCAAATTTTTCTGATTTGTAAGGAAAGTCTGGAAGTTTCCCCCAGATTGTGCTTCCTCCTTCCTCAATCACAACCTTTGCATCTTTGAGAGACGACATCCGAGGCGGAGGTCTGGTAATCATGGGTACAAAAGACACTGTCTTGGTTGCCGCAATCTCCTGAGCTACCTCTTCAAAATGCTGAAAAGGGGTTTCGATGAATTCACCATCCAATTCTACATAGCGGAAAGAATTTAGATGGCTTATCATGTATTCCTCTTCACCATGAACAATTATGATTTTCCCCTGGACAGGGTACTTGAGCATTTGATGCAGAGTGGAAGTGATGGCTCCAACATTGTGAATCTAGGGTCTTCCCAACAAGAAAGAATAGGAAGGACGGATGTCCATCACATAGAATATGGAGTTGGAGGTTTCAGTTCCCACTTTAATCGGGATGTCCACCTCCCCGTGGACCATCCTTTTAGAACCATCAAAGGCTCTGAAAACTATATTGCTGGGCTTCAAGGTTAAACCTTCACAATCCAGTCTATCCAAGGCTTTCTTCAGCAATACGTTCAGCGAAGAACCAGTGTCTACCAGTACGTGTGCTAGAGTATTCCCTCTGCATTCCACCGAGACATGCAAAGCGTCATTATGTTTTCTCCCTTTTGATGTTAAATCAGCATCGGAGAATCCTAGACCATTGTCAGCTATTAAACTAGCTACACATTCCTGGAACTGATCCGCAGAGGTTTCCTGTGGCACATGTGCCGTCTTCAAGAATCTTATCAAAGCTTTAGCATGAGCCTCTGAACAAAGCAACAGGGCCAACATAGAGATCTTTGAGGGGGTTTGCCCCAGTTGTTCCACAACATCATAATCGCTTTTCTTGATTATTTTCAAAATCTCTTCCATTTCTTTTTAAGAGGTCTCAGGGATGACCAATGGCTGAGCCCTCGTCCTGACAGGCTCTTCTTGGATCCCTTTCCCTCTATCATCAGCAGCAGCAGAGGGGACAACCACAAGAGTTACAACTTCTTCAAGAATTGGAACTCTCACAGATATGTTGACCGGTGCAGGGGTAACCTTAGGAGCAGCTGAGGGTCCAAAGATTGCCTTTGGAGGGGAAATCTCTGGAGAGAAAATTCTTCCACTGCGGGTGATTTTGCTCGTTCCAGCAATGTTTCCAATTTCAGAAGTCTCTTCATCAGAACTCTCTTCAGTTGATTCAATTTGTTTAATACCGTGATAGTAGATTTCTCCACCATAGTTCCACGGTATTGATTTGTCGGACTTGTACGGGACGGGCCCGGGCATGGTTATCTTCAAAGGTGCAGTCTTCGGAGCGGATGTAATCTTAACAGGTCTTTTGGAGACCTTGGAAATATTGGAGGATATAGTTATTATTGAAACATCATTGACATGAGTTGGTGTAATATGAGTCTTTTCAAAAAGGATTTCTTGGTTATCCATTAGGCGTTGGATGCCTAACTTCAACAATGGACATTCGGTTGGTAAGGATAAACAAAGGCAGCAATCTTCTTCACAACCTGGGAAGATCCCAGCCTTCAGCAAATTCAACTTGATTATTGGTAGCGGTGTTATCAAATCATCAACAGTAGCAACAAAAAGATATTCTTCAACAGCATGGGCATTGTGGCCATGCCTTGGCATTGGAGCAGAGATCACATTCGGCTTTTCAGGGGCGTCAAATTCAACTTCTTTAGTGTCTATCAAATCCTGAATCTTATATTTGAGGGCCCAACAATGGTTGGTGTCGTGCCCCGGGTTTTCTGAATGATAAGCACACTTGGCGTTCGAATGGTAGTACGGAGAAGCAGTATTCGGGTTCTTCGGGGCCTCTTTCAAACTGGCAAGGTTTAACTTCAAGAGATGTGGTAAGACTTGAGCAGGAGTCGTGTTTATCTGGGTGAATTCCCGTACAGGCCTTTCCACCCTTGCTTGGTTAGTTCTGGGTTGATTGTTTCTGGGCTGATCAGCTGCAGACTTCTGAATCATTACGACCCCCACCACTGGCCGGAGCTCAACCCTTCCTTGATCTCTTTGGGAGTAGACAGCTGATACTTCCTTCTTTGCTGGAAAATTCTTTTTGATGGCAGCAGAAGCAGATGCATCTTTTTGAATTTTCCCGCTTTTTATGCCGGCTTCAACTCTTTTGCCAGTTAGAATCAACTCAGTGAAACCTGCAGAAGAGCTTCCTATCAGGTGATTAAAGAAAGGCCCTGACAGAGTTCCCAAGAACATGTCTATTAGCTCTCTCTCAGATAGAGGTGGTTGTACTCGTCCCGCCAAGTCTCTCCATTTTTGGGCATACTCTTTGAAACCTTCATTTGAGACCATGCCCATACTCTGTAATTGAGTACGGGTTGGTGCTAAGTCCACGTTGTATTGATACTGTTTATAGAAGGCAGCTACCAAATCTTCCCAATTATGCATATAAGCCCTCTCCAATTGGTAAAACCAATCCAGCTGCGTTCCCGAAAGAATGTCCTGGAAAAAGTGGACCCACAAGTCTTTGTCAGAAGAATGTGGTCGAATTTTCCTGACATAAGATCGTAGGTGCATCTTTGGGCAAGACACCCCATCGTACTTAGCAAACATTGGCACTTTGAATTTAGAAGGGATTACAATTCCAGATACCAACCCTAACTCTTCAAAGTCCAGCCCAGGCACTCTCTGTATCTCCATGGCTGCCAGACGTTCTTCCAAGTTTTTGTATTTGTCATCGGCCGGAGGATATTATTGCTCAGATTAATCCTCATCTTCCTCTTCTTCAGCTTTAGACTCAGATGGCATTGCAACTCCTTTACCCTCTTCCGATGTTGATGGAAAATCTAGGACCCTTCTGGCTTGACCTTCAAATCTTCTGCCCAAGGTAGCCACAACAACCCTCTTCTTCTTCTTTTTCTCTTTTTCCTTCTCCAGCAAAGTTTTGAGCTCCTCCTGCCCCTTGGTCAAGGTTAGAAGTAGCTGTTGAAATTGTGAATTTTGAGCTTGCAAGTCTTTGACCGTTTGTTCAATATCCATCTTGCTGAAATAAACAGCAGAGAGATGAGGAAACTTGGTGTGAAGACCTGTTTATGCATATGATTAATGATATGTATTCATGTAATGCATTCAAGGATTCAGAAATTCAAATTTGTTGTAAACAAAAAAGAAACACACGTCATATTAATAAGATAGAATTTGTTAGTACATCAATGCCCCATGGGTAAAATAATACAAAATTCTAAGGTAAAAAGACGCTGTGCATCCTCTTTGGTACAATGTAGGTGTTGAGAGTCTGCTCTTCGTGAAGTTCACGAGTGAGTTCTAAAACCTTCTTCTCGCTTGCGTAGAATTGGGCTTCAAAAGTGTCTCGTTCTCCCTTGAGCTGTATCCAACTCCTTTGCAAATCTTTGAGTGATGTTGGCATGTCAGGATGTAGGAGGGTGTATGGAACCTCTCCTTCCTTAACAGGCTCTATAATCACAGGGAGAATAGAGGGGTAAGGCATCATAAGACTTTGGGCGCGGATTCGTACCCACTTTAGGTAAGGCTCAAGGGGGATGGAATTCTTGTGTCCCAAGGTCTTACTGTCTACCTTGTTTGGCATCCTCCAAGCTCAGATGAACCTTTGTCGAAGTCCTTGATCGTCGTTGTCAAAGTCAAAAACCAAGTATGGAATCAGCATGTCATGTGGGCCATCCCTTCGGGCATACCCAAACTGTCTCAGAGCCAAGAAGGGGTTGTAGGTGATGCCTCCCCTAATTCCAAGTAGAGGGACATTAGGGAATTCCCCACAATGGTCAATGATGATAACCTTTTCTCTGGATCGAGAACACCAATGAACATCTGAATGTGTAAGAGTCATCAATCGTTGTGACCACCTCAAACCTTTCTCATTTTTCAAAACTGATTGGGGAAGGTGAGAAATAAACCACCTTTCCAGTAGAGGAGTGCAACACATGAGAACACCTCTTTTCCTCATTGTACGAGTGTGAAAAGAGTGGAGGATATCCCCAAGAAATGTAGGCACAGGATTCCGAGACATGAAAATCTTGACAACATTCACATCTATAAGCTGGTCAGGGTTTGGGAATAAGACCAATCCATAGATGAGAAGAGCTACAATCTCCTCAAAAGCTTGCAGGTCCAGAGAATTCCAACAGTCTTGGGCCTTCTCAAACAGGAACTTTGCCAAGAAACCCTTGACACCACTTCTAGTTTCCCAATGGCCTATGACATCTGATGGTTGCAAGTGCAGGGCTTGAGCAACATCTTCAGGATTTGGATCTCTTTCCGTACCGTTGAAAGGTAGTTGATGGAGAATAGGAATCCTCAAGAGTTGATAAAATTCCTCCAAAGTAGGCACCAGCTGGTAATCAGGAAATGTGAAGCAGTGGTGTAGGGGGTCAAAGAACTGGAAGAGAACTTTCACCATGTCTTCTTATGTGTTGGAGTTGACGAAGTTGAGAAGTCGAGCATGTCTCTCAGTGAATCGAGAATATTCTGGAATCTTGGAAGTAAGCTCCTTGAGTTGTGGAGGAATTCTCACAAGGTTGACTTGGATGGTTTTACTGCGAAGTGAATCCATTACCTACAAAACATGAACAAAGATGAAGATCCAAAATCCTTGAAATGGTTAGTGGATGCATATGATGCTTCATGATGTCAATGATGTTATGCACAAGTATATATGTACAAGAAAATCACACAAGTTCTTAGTTTTAAGCTTGCATGGGGTTTCATAGGTAAATACCCTCTTGAAGTTTAGTTAGCTCAACCTGTCCTAGAAATAGTAACCGGGTTCTAAGGAGCTCAATATCACTGGATTGTTTTCTGTGTTCATTGTTTCAGTTTAGCCACTTTACTGGAGACCAAAATATTCCAAGAAAACAACCCTCAATGAGTGTAGTATCGAGTATCTACCAACTTTGGACTGCACCAAAGCCGGTCATCTCACTACATCCTAAAAGGCCAAGTTGGTAAAGTAAAGGTTCTAAAAGTCCATTAGTGCTTCATGACATCACTCAGCGGCCCCGTATTCTCTTTGATTGACTCAAAGGCTACCGGTACCCACAAATATGTCACACTAATATAGCTATTGCTTAGACCATGTCAGTATACCCCACACAGTTTCCACAATGTATTGCTATTTACCTATGAATGTTTTCCCCAAATCCGGGTGGAGGATTGAATCCCAAACAATAGAACCAAAGTGTAAAGCATACAAGTCAAACAAGAAAAGCATGCAAAGGTGATCTAAACCCTAAGGTAACCCCACTTTTAGATTCTCCCCAGCAGAGTCGCCAATTCTGTGATACGGTGGGAGAACTGACTTGAGGTTTTGCATTTGTGTTCGCAAATGTTTCGGTTTAGCAAGAGTCGCCACTGACTTTTATTTTATCCAAAAGGAAAGGTCAAAAAGCACAGGAAAGACCTTTGAGATGTTTTCTTGAGTTCGGGGGGTAGATTATGAAAAGGGAAGGTGTTAGAACCCTTTTCATCCATGGTTTTCCATGGGCCCTTAGTTACTTAGATCACTTGCTTTGCTTTTCCAATTGTTTGAAATGGTGCTTTGTGTGGTTTTGAAAGTATTTTGAAAAGAGACCATCCTTTTGGCAATCTTTGTAATTATTCTCGTTCCTAAGAATGTATACAAAGATGTTTGTCTTTTGAAAAATGTTTCAATATTTTGAAAGTTTATTTGGAAAATGTTTTGAAATGTGTGTATTTTTGAAAATAGCAAGGATTGTTTGAAAGAGATCAAGTAACTAGGAGTTATCTACCCTACTCAAAAGTCTTTCCTACACATTTTTAACCCTTTTACATTGTTGTTTTACCATTGTATTTGGTAAACAACCCTATCTTTGGATGTTAAACGGGACGGGCGTGGGTCATCGTATGACCATGATAGCAATGGTGCCAAGTATCTTAGCAAGTGTTAGGGACTAAGATCATTTGTTTTTAGGCAACATTTTGATAGCGTCATAGAGGGACTATGATCTTTTTGTTTTGATTGATTTTGCCAAGATACTTAACATGTATACCATGGCCATTTTAAGGCAACAAAGTGGATGAAACTCTAGGGGTGCTTGTGTGCAATGTGTTGTCATTTTTCATGCATTTTTGTCTTGTATTTAGGTCATGCTATTTGTTTGATTTTGGTCTTTTCATTCAAAATCCTAGTTTACTATCATAGTATATGAAAGTAATAAAATGTGTAAAGTAAATCTAGACTATTACAACAATATTATGGGAATGGGGGGTACAAGTTTTGAATAGGGAGATATTGCTCAAAAATAAAACCCTAAAACTATTACAACCAAATTGAATTTATTGTACAAATAAATAAACAAACAAATATTTAAATAGGCAATTAAATGTAAATATGCAAGAAATATTTTTTTTTTGTATTAATTTTATGTATGTAAAATAAAATTATTTAAGTCTTACAAATAAGAAAATAAAATGATTATTTTTGAAAAGGGTGAAAACCCTAATTTTTGTTTAAAAGAAAATATTGTTTTCTAATTATTTATTTATTTCATTTATGTACAAGGAAATAATAAAAATATATACAAAATGTTAAAAAATTAAAATATGCATGAAAATAATATTTTAAGTGTATAAATAATAAAAATAAAAATATATGATATTTTTATATTATTTACAAGTTTTATTTAAGAAAATAAAGTATGTTATTATTAATGAACTATTTTTATGTCCAAAAAAATAATAAAAATAATATAATAAAATGCAAAAAATTAAGAAAATATTTTTGAGATTTTTAAATGTTCAGAAAAAAATAAATAAAAGTCAAAAATATAAAAGAAATGAAAAATATACAAAAATATAGAAAATGGGCCAAGGGGGTGCAAAAAGGAAACATGGTGGTGTGAATAGAAACAGGCCCAAGCGCCAGGCCCAAGTTCACTTCATCCCTGACCTTCGTCTTCTTCGCGCGCGCCCTGTACTTCAAATCCTGTTCTTGCTATTCTTTGCATAAAATCAAAAACTTATAACATGAAAAATGTAGCTCATGATCACACGATTCCAATGATATAAAAAATATGACCTAACTCTCAAAGATCAGAGAGAATTTTAATGGCCCTAAATTCTGACCTAGTTTTTTCAGCAACTTCAACTATCAAATACTCCTAGCTCTATTAATATAAATACAAACTATGCATATGTATAACTCAAGCAACTTAAGGACTACATTTTTGTTTCATAAACCTAAGCTTAAGGATGCCTAAATAGAGAAATAGAAACTTGACAAATACCTTGTTCAGTTGAGTTTGGCTATGGCAATGTAGGGACTTTGAGTGAGGCCTGAAGCTCGTTTGAGCTTGCTTGAAGTTCCCTCAACCTTTCCCAATGCTCAACTTGCCTTGAAGTTGCCTGAAACTCCTTGGAGAAGTCAACCTGCAAAGCTTCAAAATGAAAATGGTGATCCTTGAAACAGAGGTACAGTTGCAAGATAAGGGTCTGGACAACTTAGGTGTGATGTATGGAATGTGTTTGAAGTGGTTCAAAGCAAAACACACGAGGCAATATGGAAATGGCTTGTGATTTGCAGAGACTGCCCTGTTTGGGCAGAAAATGGTGATTTCTATGTTTAAGGGTGTTTGAGAGGTTGGGCAATCGTGTTTTTGGCTTGCAACAAAGTTCTTAGATTTTTTGAAATGAGACCAAGTCTTAGTTTTATCAGATACACAAGTTCTATTGACTTTTGCCAAATTGCTTGCTTTTGAAGAAAACTTGAGATGACAATGCTCAAGGCCTGTACAGGCTAGCTCCTTAGCTGCACATAGTTGGTGAATTTTTCCTGATATTTGTGGACTTTGTTTGCCTCAAGAGATCAGGTCCATGGCTCAAGGTAAACAAAGTTGCAAAAAACAAGCTTTATGGAAATGGTATTGTTACCTTTATGCCATAAATGGATTAATTCAATGTACAAAACTCCATAGCTCAGAACAAAGCCATTGTCCAATGTGTTTGAATTAAATTAATGAGTGTAGAATGGATTAGGACCTCTAAAACCAAGTACAAGCATTCTTAGGACAAATTTGCAACTTGCACCATTGTGAAAAATGCCTTGGACAAAAGTGATAATTTGCCATTTTCATTTCTTCGATTCTCCCTAACCATAAATGATCTTGGAGAGTTCTTAGACATTTTGGAAAGCTTGTAACATGCTCTACAATCCATATTTGAAATTAATTTTGATATTCCTCTTGGAACTAGGTGAAAAGTTGCCATGAAGTTAGGTCAAAAATCTGCCTAAACTAGGGCAAAATTTCACTATGTTAAAAGTTTTATGGACCCTTATTCACAAAATCATAACTTGAGATCCAATCATCTTTTGGGAAAACTTTGTGAATCAAAGTTGTAGATTTTGTGGAGGACTAAAACTTTAATGTTGGAAGTTTTCTTTGAATCCAATTGCATCATGGTGAAAAAGTTGAGAAAAAATAAGAAATTTTCATAACTTAGAAAAATTCTAAGTTATGAAAATTTTCAAACTTAAACCCTAATTTCCAAATTTAAGTTTCTTGGTGAACAAGTTTCATGTTTTGACACATCTTGATGAAATATGACCCTTGGCACTTGATTTTGACCAAAAAGTCAAAGTTTGACTTTTCAGTGTACAATTGATTTTTGATCAATTGACTGGAAAATTCATCTGTCAATCCAATGCATTTGAGATCTTTTGAACCTTGTGATTAGGTTAATATGGTGCCATTTAGTCCTTTAAATCATGCTTGAACCCAATTTTCCATTGGCTAGGTTAAAAATCAGAAATTGCCTTTCTCCAATCAAAACTCTAATTTTGACCATTTTGCCCTTTTGATGATCTGATCTAATTTCTTGAGGAGTTGTGGTCCAAACTTGATAAAATGGTTCATATGAGTCTATAATATTTATGTGGATAAAAAATTATGAGGTTTGACTGTAAATTGGCTATGGTTGACTTTTTCCCCAATATAGCTGATTTTTAGGTCAACTGTCCAATTGACTGGGCAAAAATGTGATTCAAGGCTTGAAACTTGGTATGAGCAATCTTAGGAGTCAAGCATGAAGTATGAAAGTCACATGAGGCATTGAAAGTCAAACAATTCATGTGCAAACTCAAACTCTAATTTCAGGTCATCGGTGCAAGATGAGGTCTTGAGCTGAGCAAACCCTAATCTGGTCTTGTGTCCAAGAAGTCTTGTGAGGAGAATCTTGATAAAATGAGAGGGAAAATTTTGGGGTACAACACTCACTAGAAATAGTATTAGTGTTGAGAGAGTGAAAATTTGCATATGAGAGTTATGTTTTTACTGTCATAGTGCAAAATTTGTGTATTCAAGAGCTTAGTTATTTTGTGTTATTTTAATAGACTTGAAGGTTGCATGATAAAGTTGTAAAAATCTTGATGTAAGGTTGTTGGATACAATATGTGTAAAATCTCAAGTTATTGATAGTGGAAATATCAAGAGAATACTCTTGAGGGCTGAAGTAGGGGATAGGTGGTAAATGTATGCATTTTCTAGCTTCTTTTCTTACTTTTCTTGTGCAATTTTACTATATGAGTTCGTTTTTATACACTTTTGAATTATTTTCTTGTTTTCAGTCAATAAGAAGCTTATGCATTGAATCGGGACGAAAAAGAGCCAAAAGAACCACCCCCATATGATGAACCAAAAGGTGACACGGTCAACCCATGTCATCTGACACGATCAGTCCATGTCACCTAACACAACCCATGTCAATAGTGCAGGATGTTACAAAGTTTTCTTTGGATTCCTTTTATTTTGATTTTGTAACCCTTGTGTGATGCAGTGGGAGAACTGACTTGATTGTTTTGCGTTTGATCGCAAATGTTGCGGTTAGCAAGAGTCGCCACCGACTTTTCTTTTATCCAAAAGGAAAGGTGAAAAAGCACGTGAAAGACCTTTGAGATTGTTTCTTGAGTTCTGGGGGTAGATTATTAAAAGGGAAGGTATTAGCATCCTTTTCATCCATGGTTTTCCATGGGCTCTTAGTTACTTTCTAGATCACTTGCTTTTGTTTGAAATTGTGCTTTGTGTGGTTTTGAAAGTATTTTGTAAAGAGGCCATTGTTTAGGCAATCTTTATAATGATTCTCGTTCGTGAGAATGTATACAAAGATGTTTGTCCTTTTGAAAATGTTTTCAATTTTGTAAGATGTTTGGAAATGTGTGTGTTTGTTTTGAAAATAATAAGGATATTTGTTTTGAAATGGAGAAAATAACTAAAAGTAATTTACCTACTCAAATGTCTTTCTTGTTCATTTTCTTTTCCTTTGATATTGTTGCCTTACCATTGATTTGGTAAGCAACCCTATCTTTGGATGTAAGCGGGATGAGCGTGGGTCATCGTATAGTCGTGATTAGCAATATTGCAAGGTATCTTAACATTTTTGAGGGACTAAGATCATTTTTGTAAGGCAACTTTGAATAGCGTCATCGAGGGACTATGATCTTGTATTTGTTTGTTTTTGCTAAGATACCTTAAATGCGTAATATGGCTATTTTTGTATAAGGAAACCAAGTGGGATAACCCTAGGTGTGTTTTGTGTGCAAGTGTGTCATTTTCATGCTTGATTTTGTTTTGGATTAGGGTTTTCTAGTTGGTTGGTTTTATCTTGCCATACAAACCATAATTACTAGCATATTATATAAAAGCGATAAATTGTGAAATTTAAAGATTACTACACTATTACAACATTTGTGGGAGGGGGGAATACAATTTATGAATGGGGATTTGCAATAATATAAACCTAATTAAGCTATTACAACCAAATTGAATATGTACATATATTGGAATAAATAATATACAAGATAAATTAAATATGCAAAGATGTATGAATGCAAAGAAGATTTTGTTTGGTTTTTTATGTGGAAATTTTTTTAACCTAAACCTAATAAATAAATGAAGATTATCTCAAATTAATTTGGAAGATAAATTATTTTTAGAAAGGATTTTGATTAAACCCCAATTCCATTTTATTAAAAAGGAATACATTTCTTTGAGAAAAAGTAAGTATTTTTGCATTTTTTGTCTTGAAAAATAATATGTGGTATTTATGAGGTATTTTGGTCTTTTTGTATTAAATTAATATGTTTAATAAATATGAAGAAAAATAAATATTAAAACTAGTTCTAAATTAATTTACCAAGTTATTTAAGAAAAATAGATAATATATAACTAAAATAAAAATATTTATGTGAGAAAAAAATAAAATAAAACAAGTCAAAATGCAAATCTATCATTTTCATATTCTTTATGATTTTTAAAATTAAGAAAAATATATTTAATAAAATAAAAATGAAAATAAAATGAATAATAAAAATATATGGGCCAGGGGCACTGCAAGAAAACAGGGGGAGAGGTTAGAAAAAAACCACAAAGCTCAACAATCAGAGGGCCCACGCTGCAAGAAACCAAAAAACTGGAGAAAATGTGAGAAAAATTGCAAAAAGGCAGCGCCAAGACTCGAACCCATTATCTATGGCATTTTTGTGCGCTGCCTTACCACTGGGGTGGCTGTACATCCGTTCATATAAACAAAGGCATAAATATATATTAGAAAATTCCCCCTGGAGGCAACTTCATCTTCAACCTTGAGCCATGGCTGGACCAGCTGCATCTCTCTCATTTCTCCATGAAAATGGAAAGTCCCAACATGAAAATTACAGTGTTTCTTCTCACGAGTTCAACCATATATCTTATGTAAACTAAAAGTCAAAGATCAAAGTTAATTTTTCTTTCCCTAATTTAAAACCTAATTTTTACAGAAAATTCAAATCCAAAATTATCTATACACAATGAATATAAATGAAATCTATGAACATGGTTGGCTTTAGTGCAAGGATATCTACATTTTGTTTTCACAAATCAAGACCAAAGGATGCTTGTATGAAGAGATATAAGTTTGAGTTTTTACCTCTTTCAGTTGAGATCGTGAATGGAGTTTGAGAAAGTTTTGAGAAGGCCTGAGGATCTGTTTAGCTTTCCTGGACCTCCCTGAGTGTATTTCAATCCTTACCTTGTCTTGAAAGTCCCTGAATCTCCCTACTCAAGTCAACCTGCAAGCTTGAAATGTAAAAATGGCATATGAAGAAGGAGGAGTTACAGTAAGGGAACCAAGGTCTGGAACACTTAGAGATGATCTATATTAAGTGTTTAGATGGTTAAAAATCAAAATGCACGAGTGGTTTTTGAGATTACTATGTAAGGTGCAAAACTGTAAGTTATGGCAAAATTTTTTAGTGATAGAGTATTTGGGAGAGTTTTTGAGCTTTTTCAATCGTGTTCTAAGTTGTAATGTATTTGTGTATAAGTATAGAAAAGGTTTTACATCAATCTTCCTCAAGATTTCTCAGTTCTAGCCTTTTGGCTCTATTGCTTGCTTTTGAAGAAAAGTGAGGAGACAAGTCTCTATGTGTTTGTACAAGCCTGATCTGAGTTGGTAGTGGTTCTAGACAAATTTCTTTTGGTTTATAGGGTTTGTGTGTGTATAAATAACAAGTGAAAAACTCAAGGAGTTGACAATTGCAAAAGTTGTGCTTTATCAAAATGGAAATGACAACTTTGTGCCATAAATGGAATTGTAGCTTGGACAAAGGCTCTAATGCTTGGATTAAAGATATATCAACCGTGTAAACATTTAATTATGGATTAAGAAACAATTTTGAGGTCTGAAAAGCAAATATTATGCATCCTAGGCTTGAATTTAAATTTTGGTTCATCATGAAATGGCTTGAAATCAAAGTGAGAAATTGCCAACTTCATCTCTTCGATTCTCCCTACTCAAGAATGATCTTAAGGAGTTCTTGGACATTTTGGAAATATTGCAATGTGCTCTACAACTAATCTTTGAATTGCTTTCAAATATTCCCCTTGGAACTATGTGAAAAATTGGCATGAAGTTAGGTCAAAAACCTGCCTAACTAGGGCAAAATTTCACTAAGTTATTTTAGTTCATGAGCATGTATTCACAAAATTATATCTTGAGATCCAAGCATCTTTAGGAGAAATTGTGTGATGCAAAGTTGTATTTTTCATGGAGATCTACAATTTTCATGTTGGGAACTTTTTTTGAATCATCTTGTATCATGGTGATAATTTGGCTCAAAGTTGAGAAAAAAAAAAGAAATTTTCTATACTTAGAAAATTTTCTAAGTTAAAAATTTCAACTTTTCAAAACCAAAACTTAAACCCTTGCTTTCTTGTTGAACAAGTTTCAAATTTTGACATGTTTTGATTAATTATGATATTTGGCACTTGATTTTGACCAAAAAGTCAAAGTTTGACTTTTCAGTATACAGTTGACTTTTGATCAGTTGACTGCAAAATTCATCTGTGAATCCAATGGATTTGTAATGTTTTGAACCATGTAATTAGGTCAAGATGATACAATTGAACTCTTGAGATCATTATTTAAACCAATTGAACATTTTCTAGGTAAAAAATCAGAAATTGCCCTTTCTTAGTCAAAACCCTAATTTTGACCATTTTGCCCTTTCGATGTTTTGATCAAATTTCTTGAGGAATTGTGGTCCAAAATTGATCAAATGATACATATGAGTCTAAGATGTTGATGTGGATACAAAATTATGAATTTTGACTATAAATTGGCCATGGTTGACTTTTTTCCCAATACAACTGATTTTTAGGTCAACTGTCCAATTGACTGATCAAAAGTGTGATTCAAAGCTTGAAACTTGACATGAGTAATATTGGGGGTCCATAATGATCCTTTAAATTCATATGAAGCATTGATAGTCCAAAAACCCTTGTGCAAACTCAAACCCTAATTTTGGTCATCAGTGCATGAGGAGGTGTCTTGAGCTGGTAAAACCCTAATCCAGTCTTGAGTCAAAGGAGATCTTGTGAAAATCCTTGATAAGTGAGAGGGAAAATTTTGGGGTGCAACAACTGCCCCTGTTCAATCTTCTTAAACCTGAAGAGTTAGACTGGCGAGTCTTGCCATTCGTGACTCGAAGGTGGAAGATGATTGGACACTAGAGTGCCCATAAATTTACACTCGCTGATGTGAAGGTTGAGGGAATGGGCTTAAAGATGCCATTTGGAGAGGTGATAGAAATATGTGGGAGATGGGCTTGTAGATGCCATCTATAAGTGTTTGCTGAATTGTAATTTGTAAGTTTGAAGAATGAGTATCAGAATGGCGTCCGTGTCTGCAGCATATCTAAACTGTCTCTGGAAGAGGCTTTGATTAAGTATTAGAATGGCATCCATGTCGAGAGTGTATCTGAATTGTATCTGAGAATTGATTTTGAATGAGTATCATAATGGCATCTGTGTCTGGTGCGTATCTAAACTGTATCAAGGTTGGATCTGAATGAGTATCAGAATGGCATCCGTGTCTGGTGCGTATCTGAACTGTATCTTGAAAGTTGAGCCTGAATGAGTATCAGAATGGCATCCATATCTGGTGCGTATCCGAACTGTATAAAGAGGTTGAATCTGAATGAGTATCAGGATGGCATCCGTTTCTGGAGCGTATCTGAACTGTATCAAGATTGAATATTGTTAACGGTAGTTGTTAATCTTATCATGAAAAGGGTAAAATGTTAGCTAAAATAAAAAGTCATGTTGCATGAAATGTATGATGTAATGTATTTGCTTCATCAATGTTTATGATATATGGATGCAATGTATGTGTATGTGAGCTAATCTGCTGCATTGTTGTTGGATTGGGGAAAATAAATCCCCGACTGTTTGTTGAGGATATGTAAGTATAAGTCTTCATGTTGTGAAGTCTAAGTGTTGATGAATTTTGTTTTGAGAAATAAAATCTGTTGTATGGAAATTGCCTTGTGCTGTTTGTAAAATCTTATTGGGGAATCCTGAGAAATTTGACGACTTCTACTGGGGATCAATAATTTGAAATTTTGTTCCGCTGGGGATTTAAATGACGTACTGCAGGGGATTACTTATGGAATAGCCTAGAGGCATTTCTCTATCCTTTCAACTTATCAGTAATTGTGTTTCCTATTTTGTTTTATTTGTAAACGGTAATAATGTTCAAATGCATATGCTCAACAATGAATCATTGGACATTTTTGTTAACAAAATAAGCGTAAAGAAAAGACAAATAGTTTTTGCACTTTTACAGGAATATTTTGTATTGACTTTGAATAATTATTTTTTGTACAAGGAGACAAACATTCTAGTAAGAGAATGCGGTCGTAAAAAAAATGAAAATTTTGATACAAAGAAAAGATAGCTGTGTGTAGAAAAATCGCATGGGGTTTCCATTCTGCTATAGTCTTTGTTTCTCTGAGCGTCTTGTCTATTTGTTGCCTCGTCCAAAGATGATTGAATTGATCAGAACCTCTGACTTTGTCAGTGGAAGCCAAAGGTTGTCCGTAAAGTGATCCAATGGGTCATAGTCATACGCTTTAATTCCCTAACTTTTGCTTGGACCGCCCTTTCGGGTTTTCAGTCCACCGGGAAACCCTTTTTTGCCCAAGTCGTCCTTTCGAGTTTTCAAGTTGCCGGGTGTACATATTTTTTTGTTTTATCTCTAATTTTTTCCCGAACCTTTTTGGTTCGTCGGGATGCCCTTGTTTTTCCTAGGTGTGTCAAACTAGCGGGTCTTTTATGCGTAGTATCTTTTGACTATGTCCGCGTTCGCAGGGTGTGGCAGGTCGTCGCCATCCATGGTGGTCAAGATCATTTCCCCACCAGAGAAGATGTTTTTTTATTACAAATGGTCCTTCATAGGTAGGAGTCCATTTTCCCCTGGGATCACCTTGTGGCAAGATGATGCGTTTGATCACTAGATCCATAACTTGATACACTTGGCGTCTGACCTTCTTGTTGAAAGCCTTGATCATCCATTTTTGATACATTTGACCATGGAAAACAACAATAAGTCTCTTTTCATCAATCAAATTCAGCTGATCAAGTCAAGTCTGGATCCAATCGTCTTCGTTCAACCCTATATCCTTCATAATTCTAAGAGAGGGGATCTGAACCTCAATAGGCATGACCACCTCCATGTCGTAAACCAAAGAATAAGGTGTTGCCCCAGTTGATGTGCGGGCCATGGTACGATATCCGTGGAGAGCGAATGGTAACATCTCATGCGAGTCTTTGTATGTGACTGTCATTTTCTGTATGATCTTTTTGATGTTCTTATTTGCAGCTTCGACAACACCATTCATCTTCGAACGATAGGGAGAAGAATTATGATGTTGAATCTTGAATTGCTCGCACAATACAGTGATAATAGTGTTGTTGAGATTTGTACCATTGTCAGTGATGATCCTTTCTCGGTTACCATACTGGCAAATGAGATTTTGCTTGATGAAATGGGAAACAAAATTCTTGGTAACAGAAGCGAAGGAAGCTGCCTCCACCCATTTTGTAAAATAATTAATGGCCACTAAGATGAGGCAGTGTCCATTGGAGGCTGTCGGCTTGATTTCCCCAATCATATCAATTCCCCACATAGCAAAGGGCCAAGGAGCCATCAAGATATTCAGAGGAACCGGAGGTAGGTGCACCTTGTCGGCATAAATCTGTCATTTATGGCAGGTCCAAGAGTGTTGATAGCAATCTGCTTCCATGGTAGACCAGTAATAGCCTGCACGTAGGATTTTCTTTGCCATCGTATGCCCACTGGAATGGGTGCCAAAAGTGCCTTCATGTAATTCAGCCATGATCCTTTCAGCTTCGACCTTATCTATGCACCGAAGTAACACAGAGTCATGATTGCGTTTGTACAGGATGCCGTTACTAAGGAAGAATTTAACAGAGAATCTCCTTAAGAACTTCTCATCATTGATTGAAGCTCCTTCTCAATATTCTTGAGCCTCGAGATACCTCTTGACTTCGTGAAACCATGGTTGGTCCACTACTTCTTCAGTATTAATCTCTTGATAGTGCACTGGTTCATCCACTCGTTCAATGGTGATCTGGGGAGCCTCATTATCCCAATTAAGTTTAAACATAGATGACATTGTGGCTAGAGCGTCTGCTAGATGATTTTCTTCTCGTAGGAAATGCTCGAAGGTAATCTTCTCAAAATGTGGTAGCAATGTCAAAACATGATCTTTGTAAGGGATAAGGTTTGGGTGTTTCGTGTCCCATTCCCCTTTGATATGACTGATGACCAAAGCTGAATCTCCAAATACATCCAAGGATTTGATCCCCAAGTCTATGGTAGCTCTGAGACCAAAGATGCACGCTTCATATTCCGCCATGTTGTTTGTACAATTGAAGCAAAATCTGGCAGTAAAGGGAGTATGACACCCTTCCCGAGATATGAGTATATCACCGATACCATTACCAAGTGCATTGGAAGCTCCATTAAAGAACAGGGTCCATCGGAATCCTTGTTCAGGTCCGTCATATAGCCTAATTTCTTTACAGTTGTCTAATGTCATGATGCCTTCATCTGGGAATTCAAACTTCATAGACTGGTAGTCTTCTACAGCTTGGTGAGCAAGGTGATCAGCTAGTACACTGCCCTTTATAGCTTTCTAAGTGGTATACTATATGTCATATTCTATCAGGATCATCTGCCATCTCGCTATTCTCCCAGAAAGAGCAGGCTTCTCGAAGATATATTTTATCGAATCCATCTTAGATATCAACAAGGTAGTATGAGTCAGCATATAGTGTCTTAGCTAGCGAGTAGCCCATGCCAGAGCGCAACAAGTTTTCCCGAGCAGTGAATATCGAGTTTCACAGTGGGTAAACTTTTTGCTCAGGTAGTAAATAGTGTGCTCTTTTAGGCCAGAGTCATCATTCTGCCCCTATACACACCCCATTGAGTTTTCTAAAACAGTCAGATACATGATCAACGGTCTTCCCTCGACTGGTGGCATCAATACAGGAGGCTCTTGTAAGTATTCTTTGATTTTGTCAAAAGCAATTTGGAATTCATCATTCCATTTAACTACTTGATCTTTCTTCAATAATTTAAATATTGGCTCACAAGTAGCTGTCAGGTGAGAAATGAATCTGGAAATATAATTCAAACGCCCCAAGAATCCGCTGACTTCCTTCTCAGTACGAGGAGAAGGAATCTCTTGTATTGCTTTAACTTTGGCAGGGTAGACTTCAATACCTTTGTTACCGACAACAAATCCTAGGAGCTTACCGGACCGTACCCCAAATGTGCACTTGTTTGGATTCAACCTCAGCTTGTACATCTTCAGTCTCTCAAACAGTTTTTGTAAGTGATCAAGGTGCTCTTCTTCTGTTTGTGATCTGTCTATCATATCGTCTACGTAGACCTCTATCTCGTGATGTATCATGTCAAGAAATAAAGCTACCATGGCGCGTTGATAGGTTGCCCCGTCGTTCTTCAGTGTGAATGGCATCACCTTGTAGCAGAATGTGCCCCACTGTGTGACAAATGTTGTTTTCTCCATGTCCTCAGGCGCCATTTTGATTTGGTTGTAACATGAGAATCCGTCCATGAAGGAAAACACTTTGTGTTGTGCCGTATTGTCAACTAGGATATAAATGTGAGGGAGTGGAAAGTCATCCTTAGGGCTTTCCCTGTTCAAATCTCTATAGTCCACACACATTCGCACTTTGCCGTCTTTTTTGGGTACGGGAACAACATTGGCAACCCATTGGGGGTAAGAGGTGACAACCAAGAATCCAATGTTGAATTGCTTCATGAACTCTGCTTTAATCTTTTCTGACATATCAGGCCTCATACGGCGAACCTTTTATTTTACTGGCGGATAATCCTCTCTTGTAGGCAGACGATGTACCATAATATCTTCATCAAGTCCTGACATGTCTTCATATGACCAGGAAAAGACTTCGACATAATCATGTAACAACTGAATCAGACGCCTCTTGATATTGGGTTCCAGATTGGCACCCACCATGACCTCTTTTTTATCTTCTTCAGTACCTAGGTTGATCGTATCTATGGGTTCATCGTGAGGTTGAATGGTTCTCTCTTCTTGTTGTATAAATCTGGCAAGTTTCCCCGGTACTTCATAATCTTCCTCACCTTTTTCTTCGGCTTGGTAGATCAAATTCTCAGAGTCACAAAAGGCCATAGCAGTATCGTTACCCATGGAATCCAGAATGGATGTATACCTGCATTGTGAGTGTGGGTGCGTGTAAGGGTATAGCTATCTTTGAAAGAAAGTAAAATGTAAAAGAAAAACAATGAGCACAAAAGTTTGAATGCGAAAACGTCCATGATTCATTGATGTCATATGAAAAATGAGATAATAACCCTTAAAAATGGACCATTGTACCTCGGGTAAGACACAAGGTTTTAAGAGTGTGAATTGTTTTGAATATTACAGATCCAACAAAATGTAAAGATAAATTACTGAGGGATGAAAGTGATTGGTATGAAGTCTCTAGCCTCCCAATTGCTGAGCCCTCCATTGACAGTCAGAAAGATCCATTCCTCCAGGTTGCAACCATCTTCACTATCTTCTACCGCATTGACCTCACGGTTGCTGATCTTCAAGGGTGGCCCTCCAGCACAGGCACGACGTACAACCTTTTGAGCACTTGAAGTGAAACCTAAGCCAAACTTGTCAGATTTATACGGGATATCTGGGAGTTGTCCCTAGATAGTGCATCCACCTTTTTCCACCACTGCTTTAGCATCTTTCAATGACGACATCCAGAGTGGAGGCCTTGTAATCTTGGGAATCTGGGACACAACTTTGGTCACTGCCACCTCTTGCGGGACCTCTTCAAAGTGTTGAAATGGAGTTTCAATGAATTCTCCATCCAATTCCACATATCTAAAGGAATTGAGATGGCTGATCATGTATTCTTCCTCTCTATGGACAGTGACAATGTTCCCTTGAACCGAATACTTCAGTATCTGGTGCAATGTAGAGCTAACAGCGCCAGCATTATGGATCCATGGTCGGCCTAGCAAGCAGGAATATGAAGGGCGGATGTCCATCACATAAAAATTTGAATTGAAGGTTTGGGTTCCAACCTTTATGGGAATGTCCACTTCCCCATGTACCATCCTCTTCGAGCCGTCAAAATCCCTTACCACTATGTTGCTTGGCTTCAAAGTCAACCCCTCACAGTCAAGTCTTTCAAGAGCTTTTTTGGGTAATACATTCAGGGATGAGCCAGTATCCACCAAAACATGTGCCAGAGTGGTACCCATAGAGTCCACAGAGACATGCAATGCCTCATTATGCTTTCTCCCCCTCAGCGTCAGATCAGCATCTGAAAAACCTAAACCATTATCCGCAGTTAGGCTGGCCACGCAGTCTTGAAATTGATCAGCAGATGTCTCTTGCGGTACATGGGCTGTTTTTAAGAACTTCACCAAGGCTTTTGCATGCACCTCGGAACACAGTATTAATGCCAACATGGAGATCTTAGAGGGAGTTTTCCCCAATTGTTCAACTACATCGTAGTCGCTTCTCTTTATAATTTTTAAGATTTCCTCCATTTCCTTCTTGGAGATCTCAGGGATAGTCATTGGCTGAGCCTTCGTCCGGACAGGCTCAACCATAACACCTTTTCCTCGAGCCTCGGTTAACTCGGCAGTAGGAGTGTTAGTAAGAATGATTATGGGGGTTGTAACAACTTTGTCAATTGGAGTACTTACAGAGATGATTATGGATGTAGGAGCAACCTTTGGAGAAGCCACAAGGATAATTACGGGTCCAGAAACTTCTTTTGGGGGAGCAATTTTTGGAGAAAAGATCCTACCGCTTTGGGTAATTTTGCTAGTTCCGACAATATTGCTGATGTCGGAATCTTCTTCTTCGGAATTTATTTCTTCGGTGGCTGGACAGTCTTGCTTGACGCCATGGTAGTAAATGTACCCTCTGTAATTCCATGGCACAATCTTGTATGATTCATATGGGACTGGCCCAGGCATTATGATTATTAAAGGAGCTGCTTCCGGAACTGATGTAATTCTAACGGGTCTTTTGGTGGAGACCCTGGAAGAATTGGCGGAAATGGTAATGATAGAAACATCTTCAACAGGAATAGGTGAAATAGAAGTTTTTTCAAACAAAATCTCTTTGTTATCTATCAGACACTGAATGTCTGCCTTCAACAAAGGACATCTAGTTGGTGATGATAAGCAGAGATGGCAAACTTCATTACAGCCCAAGAACACACCGACTTTCAACAAGTTTATCTTAATAGTCAGAATTGGGGTCATGAGTTCATCAATTATGGTAACAAGCAAATCTTCTTCAATGGCATTGGTATTGGGACCATGTATGGGCATAGGAGCAGAAATGAAATTTGGTTTCTCGGGCGCATCAAACTCAAATTCTTTTGCTTCGATGAGGTCCTGTATTTTGTTCTTCAAGGCCCAACAGTTATTAGTATCGTGACCTAGACTTTCAAAGTGATATGCGCAACGGGCATTGGGGTGATAATGAGGGGATGTTGTGTTGGGGTTTTTTGGAGCTTCTTTCAAGGTTACCAAGTTGGATCTTAGTAGATGAGGTAATACTTAGACAAAGTCATGTTAATTCTGGTGAATTGCCTGACTGGCCTTTCCACCCTTGGTTGATTACTTCTTTGTTGATCAGATGTAGGCTTGGGAATCATAACATCCCCCACCACTGGTCGGCGTTCGTCTCTATCTTGGTTTCTTTGCGGATATACTGCAACCACCTCTTTCTTTCTGATAAAGGGCTTCCTTACAGCTGTTGAAGAAGATGTGTCTTTCTGGATTTTTCCATTCTTAATACTGGCTTCTATCCTCTCTTCGGTTAATATTAGTTCAGTAAACCCTACAGATGAACTTCTGATTAAATGATTGAAGAAAGGACCAAATAAGGTACCTAAGAACATGTCTACCAATTCTCTCCCAGATAGAGGGGGTTGAACTCTTCCAGCCAAATCTCTCCATTTTTGTGCATAGTCCTTAAAACCTTCATTTGAAACCATCGTCATACTCTGGAGTTGAGTATGGGTAGGCGCCAAATCAGCGTTGTATTGATATTGCTTGTTGAAATCTGCAGCAAGATCTTCCCAATTGTGAACATTGGCTCTTTCTAATTGGTAGAACCAGTCAAGTTGTGTTCCAGACAGACTGTCTTGGAAAAAGTGCACCCATAAGTCTTTATCAGCGGTATGGGGTTGAATTTTCCTCACATATGATCGGAGATGCATTTTAGGTCATGGCACTCCATCATATTTGAAAAATATAGGCACTTTGAATTTCGGAGGAATCACAATCCCCGACACTAGTCCTAACTCCTCAAAGTCCAAGCCTGGCACCTTTTGGATTTCCATCGCGCTCAACCGCTCTTCAAGATGTTTATACTTATCATCAGCTGGAGGGTACTGTTCCTTAGAGTAGTCTTCTTCTTCTTCCTCTTCTTCTGATTCAGACAAGACAACTGTTTCCTTTCCTTTCCCCTCTCCTTCACCGGATGTTATTGCAAAGTCCAAAGTCCTTTTTGTCTTCCCATGAAATCTTCTCCCCATGTTTAAGACTCCGGTTACCTTCTTTTTTTTCTTCTTTCTCTCTTCAGCCAGCAGAGTCTTCAACTCTTCTTGCCCCTTGGCTAGGGTAATGAGCAACTGTTGAAACTACGTATTTTGAGCTTGGAGATCTTTCACTGTTTGCTCGAGATCCATCTTACTGAAATAAACAGTAGAGAGATGAGGAGACTTGTTGCAAAAGACCTGTGTATGTTATGATGAATGATATGTGCATATGCAATGTTTTCAAGGATTTCAAAGATTCAAATTTGCTTTAGGTAAAAAAGGAAACACACGTTATATTAATAAGATAAAGTTTGAGTACATCAATTCCGCTTGGGAAAAATAATACAAAACTCTAAGATAGAAAATTAGTGCGCATCCTCTTTGGTGCAATGTAGGAATTCAAGGTCTGCTCCTTATGAAGTAGCCTAGTGAGTTCCAAAACCTTCTTCTCGCTTGTGTAGAATTGGGCTTCAAAAGTATCTTGCTCCCCTTTGAGTTGTATCCAATCCCTTTGGAGGTCTTCAAGAGATGTGGGCATGTCAGGATGTAGGATAGTGTATGGAACGTCTCCCTCCATGACAGGCTCAATGATTACTGGGAGAATGGAGGGGTAAGGCATCATAAGACTCTGAGCGCAAGTTTGTACCCATTTGAGGTAAGGCTCAAGAGGGATGGAATTCTTGTGTCCCAAAGTCTTTCTATCCACCTTGTTTAACATCCTCCAAGCTCAGATAACTCTCTGGAGAAGACCTTGATTGTTGCTGTCGTAGTCAAATACCAAACCTTGAATCAACATCTCGTGCGGGCCATGCCTTCGGGCATAACTAAACTGCCTTAAGGATAAGCATGGGTTGTAGGTGATTCCTCCCCTAATGCCAAGTAAAGGGACATTAGATAATTCTCCACAATGGTCGACAATGATAACATTCTCTTTGGATTGAGAGCACCAATGAATGTCTGAATGTTTGAGCGTCATCAACCTTTGTGACCACCTTGAACCTTTCTCATTCTTTAAGACTGATTGGGGAAGATGAGAAATAAACCATCTTGCCAAGAGAGGAGTGCAACACATAAGGACACCTCTTTTCCTTATTGTGCGAGTGTGAAAAGAGTGTAGGATATCCCCTAGCAATGTAGGCACTTGGTTGCGTGATATGAAGATTTTGACAGTGTTCACATCTATGAGTTAGTCAGGATTAGGAAACAAAACCATCCCATAGATGAGGAGAGCCACAATTTCCTCAAAGGCTTGCAAGTCTAAGGAATTTCAACAGCTTTGGGCTTTCTCAAACAAGAACTTTGCTAAGAAACCTTTGACACCACTCCTTGTTTCCCAATGGGTTTTGACATCAGATGAGTGCAAGTGTAGATCTTGAGAAATCTCTTCTGGCTTTGGATCTCTTTCCGTACCGTTGAAAGGTAGTTGATTGAGAATAGGAATCCTCAATAGTTGGGAGAATTATTCCAAAGTAGGCACAATTTGATAGTCGGGGAATGTGAAGCAATGATGCAAAGGATCAAAGAACTGAAAGAGCACCTTCATCATGTCCTCATCTGTGTTAAAGGTGACCAAGTTGAATAGATGACCATTTCTCTCGGTGAATGGAGAGTTTTCAGGAATTCTTGAAGCCATCTCCTTAAGTTGTGGAGGAATTCTCACAAGGTTGACTTGAATAGTTTTCCTACGAAGTAAATCCATATCCTACAAAACAAGAATAAATATGAATCCCAAAATCCTTGAAATGGTTAGTGGATGTATATGATGTTCATGATGTCCATGATGTTATGTACAAGTATGCATATACAAGAAAAGCAAACAAGTCCTTAGTTTAGGCTTGCATGGAGTTTTATAGGTAAGTACCCTCTTGAAGTTTAGTTGGCTTAAACCTGTCCTAGTAATAGTAACCGGGTTCTAAGGAGCTCAATGTCATTTGATTGTTTCCTTGGTCATTGTTTCAGCTCTAGCCTCTTTAATGGCGACCGGAATATCCCAAGAAATCAAACCTCAATGAGTGTAGTATCGAGTATCTACCAACTTCGGACTGCACCAAAACTGGTCATCTCACTACATCCTAAAAGGCCAAGTTGGTCAAGTAAAGGTTCTAGAAGTTCATTAGTGCTTCATGATATCACTCAGCGTCCCCATATTCTCTTTGATTAACTCAAAGGCTACCAGTACCCACAAATATGTCGCACTAACGTAGCTATTGGTTAGACCATGTCGGAATGCCCTGCATAGTTTCCACAACGTATTGCTACTTACCTATAATGTATCCCAAATCCGAGTAGAGGATTCAAACCCAAACAAAGAACCATAATGTAAAGCATACAAGTCAAACAATGTAAGCAAGTAAATGTGATCTAAACCCTAAGGTAACCCAACTTTTAGAATTATCCCTAGCAGAGTCTCCATTTCTGTGATGCGGTGGGAGAACTGACTTGATTGTTTTGTGTTTGATCGCAAATGTTGCGGTTAGCAAGAGTCGCTACCGACTTTTCTTTTATCCAAAAGGAAAGGTGAAAAAGCATAGGAAAGACCTTTGAGATTGTTTCTTGAGTTCGGGGGGTAAATTATAAAAATGGAAGGTATTAGCACCCTTTTCATCCATGGTTTTCCATGGGCTCTTAGTTACTTTCTAGATCACTTGCTTTTGTTTAAAATTGTTCTTTGTGTAGTTTTGAAAGTATTTTGTAAAGAGGCCATTGTTTAGGAAATCTTTGTAATGATTCTCGTTCGTGAGAATGTATACAAAGATGTTTGTCTTTTTGAAAATGTTTTCAATTTTGTAAGATGTTTATAAATGTGTGTGTTTGTTTTGAAAATAACAAGGATATTTGTTTTCAAATGGAGCAAGTAACTAAAAGTAATCTAAAATCCTACTCAAATGCCTTTCTTGTTCATTTTCTTTTCCTTTGATATTGTTGCCTTACCATTGATTTGGTAAGCAACCCTATCTTTGGATGTAAACAGGACGGGCGTGGGTCACCGTATAGTCGTGATTAACAATATTGGAAGGTATCTTAGCATTTTTGAGGGACTAAGATCATTTTTGTAAGGCAACTTTGAATAGCGTCATCGAGGGACTATGATCTTGTATTTGTTTGTTTTTGCTAAGATACCTTACATGCGTAATATGGCTATTTTTGTATAAGGCAACCAAGTGGGATAACCCTAGGGGTGTTTTGTGTGAAAGTGTGTCATTTTCATGCTTGATTTTGTCTTGGATTAGGGTTTTCTATTTGGTTGGTTTTATCTTGCCATACAAACCCTAATTACTAGCATGTTATATAAAAGCGATAAATTGCAAAATTTAAAGATTACTACACTATTACAACATTTGTGGGAGGGGGGAATACAATTTATGAATGGGGATTTGCAATAATATAAACCTAATTAAGCTATTACAACCAAATTGAATATGTACAAATATTGGAATAAATAATATACAAGATAAATTAAATATGCAAAGATGTATGAATGCAAAGAAGATTTTGTTTGGTTTTTTATGTGGAAAAAGTTTTAACCTAAACCTAATAAATAAATCAAGATTATCTCAAATTAATTAGGAAGAGAAATTATTTTTAGATAGGATTTTGATTAAACCCCAATTCCATTTTATTAAAAAGGAATAACTTTCTTTGAGAAAAAGTAAGTATTTTTGCATTTTTCGTCTTGAAAAATAATATGTGGTATTTATGAGGTATTTTGATCTTTTTGTATTAAAGTAATATGTTTAATAAATATGAAGAAAAATAAATATTAAAACTAGTTCTAAATTAATTTACCAAGTTATTAATAAAAATAGATAATATATAACTAAAATAAAAATATTTATGTGAGAAAAAAAATAAAACAAGTCAAAATGCAAATCTATCATTTTCATATTCTTTATGATTTTTAATATTAAGAAAAATATATTTAATAAAATAAAAATGAAAATAAAATGAATAATAAAAATATATGGGCCAGGGGCACTGCAAGCAAACAGGGGGAGAGGTTAGAAAAAAACCACAAAGCCCAACAAACAGAGGGCCCACGCTGCAAGAAACCAAAAAAATGGAGAAAATGTGAGAAAAATTGCAAAAAGGCAGCGCCAAGGCCCGAACCCATTACCTATGATATTTTTTCGCGCTGCCTTACCACTGGGGTGGCTGTATATCTGTTCATATAAACAAAGGCATAAATATATATTAGAAAATGCCCCCTGAAGGTAACTTCATCTTCAACCTTGAGCCATGGTCGGACCACCTGCATCTCTCTCATTTCTCCATGAAAATGGAAAGTCCCAACATGAAAATTACAGTGTTTTTTCTCACGAGTTCAACCATATATCTTATGTAAACTAAATGTTAAAGATCAAAGTTAATTTTTCTTGCCCTAATTTAAAACCTAATTTTTACAGAAAATTCAAATCCAAAATTCTCTGTACACAATGAATATAAATGAAATCTATGAACATGGTTGGCTTTAGTGGAAGGATATCTACATTTTGTTTTCACAAATCAAGACCAAAGGATGCTTGTATGAAGAGATATAATTTTGAGTTTTTACCTCTTTCAGTTGAGATCGTGAATGGAGTTTGAGCCAGTTTTGAGAAGGCCTGAGGATCTGTTTAGCTTGCTTGGACCTCCCTGAGTGTATTCTAATCCTTACCTTGTCTTGAAAGTCCATGCATCTCCCTACTCAAGTCAACCTGCAAGCTTGAAATTTAAAAATGGCAGATGAAGAAGGAGGAGTTACAGTGAGGGAACCAAGGTCTGGAACACTTAGAGATGATCTATATTAAGTGTTTAGATGGTTAAAAATCAAAACGCACGAGTGGATTTTGAGATTGCTATGTAAGATGCAAAACTGCAAGTTATGGCAGATTTTTTTAGTGATAGAGTGTTTTGGAGAGTTTTTAAGCTTTTGCAATCGTTTTCTAAGTTGTAATGTATTTGTGTATAAGTATAGAAAATGTTTTACATCAAGCTTCCTCAAGATTTCTCAGTTCTAGCCTTTTGGCTCTATTGCTTGCTTTTGAAGAAAAGTGAGGAGACAAGTCTCTATGTGTTTGTACAAGCCTCATCTGAGTTGGTAGAGGTTCTAGACACATTGCTTTTGGTTTATAGGGTTTGTATGTGCAGAAAGAACAAGTGCAGAGCTCAAGGAGTTGACAATTGCAAAAGTTGTGCTTTATCAAAATGGAAATGACAACTTTGTGCCATAAATGAAATTGTAGCTTGGGCAAAGGCTCTAATGCTTGGATTAAAGCTCTATCAGCTGTGTAAACATTTAATTATGGAGTGAGAAACAAGTTTGAGGCCTGCAAAGCAAAGATTATGCAGCCTAGGCTTGAATTTGAATTTTGGTTCATCATGAAATGGCTTGAAATCAAAGTGAGAAATTGCCAACTTCATCTCTTCGATTCTCCCTACTCAAGAATGATCTCAAGGAGTTCTTGGACATTTTGGAAATCTTGCAATGTGCTCTACAACTAATCTTTGAATTTCTTTCAAATATTCCCCTTGGAACTATGGGAAAAATTGGCATGAAGTTAGGTCAAAAACCTGCCTAACTAGGGCAAAATTTCACTAAGTTATTTTAGTTCATGAGCATGTATTCACAAAATTATATCTTGATATCCAAGCATCTTTAGGAGAAATTATGTGAAGCAAAGTTGTATATTTCATGGAGATCTACAATTTTCATGTTGGGAACTTTTTTTGAATCATCTTGTATCATGGTGATAATTTGGCTCAAAGTTGAGAAAAAAAAAGAAATTTTCTATACTTAGAAAATTTTCTAAGTTAAAAATTTCAACTTTTCAAAACCAAAACTTAAACCCTTGCTTTCTTGTTGAACAATTTTCAAATTTTGACATGTTTTGATTAATTATGATCTTTGGCACTTGATTTTGACCAAAAAGTCAAAGTTTGACTTTTCAGTATACAGTTGACTTTTGATCAGTTGACTGCAAAATTCATCTGTCAATCCAATGGATTTGTAATGTTTTGAACCATGTAATTAGGTCAAGATGATTCAATTGAACTCTTGAGATCATTATTTAAACCAATTGACCATTTGGTAGGTCAAAAATCAGAAATTGGCCTTTCTCAATCAAAACCCTAATTTTGACCATTTTGCCCTTTCGATGTTTTGATCAAATTTCTTGAGGAATTGTGGTCCAAAATTGATTAAATGATACATATGAGTCTAAGATGTTGATGTGGATACAAAATTATGAATTTTGACTGTAAATTGGCCATGGTTGACTTTTTTCCCAATACAACTGATTTTTAGGTCAACTGCCCAATTGACTGATCAAAAGTGTGATTCAAAGCTTGAAACTTGACATGATTAATATTGGGGGTCCATAATGATCCTTGAAAGTAATATGAAGCATTGATAGTCCAAAAACCCTTGTGCAAACTCAAACCCTAATTTTGGTCATCAGTGCATGAGGAGGTGTCTTGAGCTGGTCAAACCCTAATCCAGTCTTGAGTCAAAGGAGATCTTGTGAAAATCCTTGATAAGTGAGAGGGAAAATTTTGGGGTAAAACACCTTGCAACTCCCATTTCCTTATTTAAGAGTCATTATTCAAGGTTTTAGTGAATGAAATTAGTGGCCTAGCTCTTGAATTTGTTTAAATAGATGCCTTAGGACTCTTCTTTAGCATCACTTCTTACTATATTACTTTGTACTTGGATATTTTCTAAGCTCTTGTTCTTTTGTAACTTGAACCTCTTAATATATATTGCAAGTATTCTGCTCTTATTTTGTTATTTATCTTGTTGTTTATTCATCTTATTATTCACAATGCTTATTAATCTTGTTGTAATTTACTTTACCATGAGTGAGTAAACTCATAGGGACTAGGGGCTTATATAAGTCCATGTTATGATGCACTTATACTAGTCTAAGTTATAATCATGAGAAAGTTCAAAAAGGAAATATTTATTTTAGAACTCGAGTTATATTTGCGCACTTATGATTGTTGCAAACACAAGAGCAATATAGATGTCATTCATATATCGAAAGGTAATGAATTTACATTGGAAAGAGAGTTTCTAAACAATTGAGTTTGAGGCGCCACTCATAATGCGACTTGATCTCAATTGAGAAAGAATTAAGATTGCAATGCTTATATGACAAAACACACGCTCTTGATTTCAAATTGACCATGCCTCAAAATGTTTAGTTGCGCATGCCATGAAAGTGGGTGACGTACATCATTTTCTAATTCTATAAAAAAGTGCCAAAGATCTTCTCACGATTCACAACATACACAAAAAGTAGATGTGAATCTATATGGACAAAACATAATTCACATGTCCTTCTTTAGCTATTGTTATATTTATGTCTTTATTTTTCTTCTTAAAACAACAAACCAATATTGATTCACCTTAGATAAACAAAGTCAAGGTTAATCTTGTAATCAATCACTTCTCTGTGGGATCGAATTTTGTATTACTTGACACAAACCGTGTGTTGTACCCCAAAATTTTCCCTCCCATATTCTTCAAGATTTGTCAAGATCAATCTTCAAATGCTTCAAGATCTCTCAAGGATTGCACAGTCCAAAGGCCTCCTAAGCCAGCTAAAATTAGGGTTTTGGTTCTTGCAAGGAAGTTGAGGTTTTCAAGGGCTCAATCAAGTCCCACATGCCTATAAACATTGTCAAGCATCCCCATGTCAAGTTGCAAGACTCACAACATCAAATTGCACAGTCAAAAGCCCTATTTGCTCTACAATCAACTATAGGGGTAAAATGGTCATTTGACAGTCAAAAGTCAAAAATTTTGGTCAACATCTTATTTTTAAGCCACAATCATCATTTGATCAAGTCTTGATCATGATTCCACAAGAATGGCTCAAAAACCATCAAGATGCAAAAGTTTCCATTTTTGGACAGCTGAAAAGTCAACTGTAACTTGACCAAGGCATAACTTTTTCATGGTTCATCAGAAAAATCCCATCCAATGCTCATTTTGAAGGGGAGGACATTTCCTACAACTCATCTTCACATTCCAAGTCCAAGAAATGCCCTCATAAAAAGTTATCAATTTCAACATTATAGGTCATTTTCAAAAGTCAACAAAAAGGCATTTTAAGTCAAAGACCATAACTTGAGATTGGTAAATCAAAATGACATAGGACCAAAGGCATTGGTTATAGGACTTCAAGACCTTTCCAAAATGTCCAAGAACATGTCCATATGATCAAAATTGAGCAAGATATGCATTGGAGAAGTTGGGAAATTTTTGTGAAATGGCAAAAGTCAACTATCCTTAAAACTGCATTTTTGACAAAAGGGCCCACTTTCTTCCACTTGATTCAGCCTTGTCATGCCACCCACGTGTCCCATGATCAATTTCAAGACCAAATAATTATTTTTCTATTTTATTTAATTTTTATTGATTTAATTCATTTTAAATCCATAAAAATTCAAATAAAATCAAAAAATTAATTAAATGGCATCTTTGTGGTTTGAATGGCTTTCATACAGCATATGCCAACTTCCAAAATCGTGCTAAGCCTATTTTGTACACAAAATCATGGTTTTGAACCAAATATGGCAAGTTCTTTAATGGTGATAAACCAAAATCTCAAGACATCAATACAATGGATCATTGGCTCAGCTGCTGACCTAAATACGTTCCCATACATATGCTGAACAAAAACCTAATACATTTCACGTGCAAAAGTTGCTACAGAGCCCTAAACAAATTCCAAAAATTCAAGAAAAACCAAAAACTGTTTTTCATATTGCAGATCAATTCAAAGCCTTAGAGTGATTCCAATACGTTGCTAGGACACTGAGGAACCTATTGCAATCACAAACAAGCTCCAGAACTCAAGGAATCGTCCACTTCAGTCACACGGTTTGCCTAATTTTTCTAGAATCGAAACTCTTAATTCTTGCATATTTAACATGATATAATTGTTGCTTTACATTGCTATGACCTTTCTGAAGCTGATGATATAGGTTAATTGCATTATGATGCCCTGGAACCAAAACCACCATTGATGAAATCTAGGTTTTCAAAGCTTCCAATTTGGGGGTTTACAACATAGGTAAAATTAGGACTAATTGCTCCTATGGTTGAATTTGTCAAGGCTAGACGAACTCAACCCAACCCTCGCGAACAATTTCTGATCATCAGGGGCCTAATCGCTATTATTGGCAGTTCCATGTTGTGGGGGTTAAAAACCCCCGCTAATTGCTTTTGTTTTGCAGGTTACAGGATGAAGACGAAGGGCGTGTCAGCTTGCTATTGGATGATTTAAATAGCGCGCGTTTTTCTTTTACAGCATATGCATTGGATTATTAAATATATTGTTTGTTTTGTGTTTAATATCAATTACAGGCAACTGGCCTAGTGGAGTATGCGCTGTCCAATGACCATTGGGACCTGAGTTCGATTCCCAGGTCCCCCCAAAAACTCTATATTATTTTTCATATTGTGTTCCTATGCAGATTCATAACAACATTCCACCATGGGCTCCCACGTTCCCAGCGTGCCAAGTGTCTTCAACAGCCATCCAAAGGCCATGAGAGGAGGAGTACCATGTTCTTCAGTCAAAGCACATGCAGGCAATTCCAAAGTCAAAGCAGGCCTGATCATTATTGGGCCAATTTGCTTCTTCAAACCTCCACATTGGGACTTCAACACCCCCATTGGTTTCTATTTCTTTTTCTATTTTCCTTTTCTTTTTATTTTCTTTAGTAATTATTATTAGTATTATTTAATTAATCATAATTAACATTTTCACAATAAAAATTCAAAAAAACTAAAAAATGTAAATATTTTATTTTTATTAATTTCACTTAAGTAATTATTTTGTAAATAATTAACTCAAATTAATTTAGTTTAATTAAGTTTGAATTTTAATCCTTTTATAATAAATAAAAAAAACAAATTTAGACTTAGGCTTTTCTTTTGACATTTTTAATTCCTTTTTTATTTTATTTCATTAAAACATTAAAAACACAAAAACATTTTTTCTTTAATTAAATAATTAATTAGTTAATTAGGTTTAATGTTTAATTTAATTCTAAAAAGGGTCAAAACCCTGAGACGTTCCCGATTCAATCTTCTTTCGCGCTTTAATTTCTTTTAATAATATATTTATGTATATGTACAGAGTATGTAATAATTAATTAGAACTTTATCGCTTTCTTTTAAATTCTCGCACTTTATTTTCCAAACGGGTTTTTGTTTTTGGCGATGTATAGACCCGCGCCTTGTAATAGTTAGATTTACATTTCCCGCAATTTATTTTCCGCACTCCTAACTGTTAATTATGCCTGCAAGAATGTATGACAAATAAAATCAATCCGTAGCTCACAAATAACATGCAAAGACAAACATTAATTGAAAAAAAACAACACACATGCACATACCACCCCTAGGGTACGCCTCACTGGTTACCTCGAACGTGGTCATCAAGTATAGGGTGTCTTAGAGGTCGCCCTCCTGTCTAAGATCCAGTTGCCTCGAAACGGTTGCCTCGGATAAAAAGGATCTAGGACATTAGGGTTACTTCTAAGGTGTCCTACTATTGCTTCGGTGACCACACTGTCCCTAATAATCGAATTGACCCAAACAACTCCAACGATGATGCTACCTACCTCTCAATGATGGGATAACACTATCTAAAGGACTCTTACACAGCCTAATTCCTTAGAGTAGGTAGATTCTCATGGGTACTTTCTCTTTTCAAACAAACAAAACAACTTTTCGCACTCACACTTTCTAAAAGTTTTCAAACAAATTTTTCATACACTCTTGAGGACAAATACAAGAGTTACTTAGAAATTTTTCAAACGAAACTTTTTCAAAACCCACACACACTTGAAAAGAAAACATCTTTTGAAAACATAGTGAGCAAGTACCTAAGAGCCCGTGGATAACTACAGATAGAAAGGGTGCTAACACCTTCCATTTCTATAAATCTACCTCCCGAACCGAGAAACATTCTCGAATAAGGAATTTTGCTGTGCTTTTATCCTTTCCATGTTGGAGAACATAAAAGATGGTGGAGACTCTTGCTTACCGCGACATTTCGCGAACCATCTTAAAAAACAGTCAGTTCTATTTCCACCGATCACACCGTGCTATTGCGGTTCACACACCATCAGTAGGCCTTGTGGTTTAAAGTCGAACCATAATATAATTTGTTGGTGTGATTTCTATAAACTCTATATCTTTATTTTCCATCTTTATATATTTTGGTGCTTAATCTTTACTTTTTTCCATCTTCTTAAAAGTAACCAACCTAAAATCAATTGTTTTCCTTTTTTTTTTGAAATCCAAATATCACAATCCCCTCTCTTGTGTTAGGTGTCGTTTGGTTAACAAAATTTTCCCAAGGACTTGAACTGCTTAAAATTTTAAGCTTTGTCAAAACTAAGTTACTTCTTTGTTTTAAATTCATAACACTTATGGAAAATCTCTTCAAATTTAAACATTTCCTCTATAAGCTTAATAAATGATATTTTCACCAACTTTTCCTTGGCATTGTTATTTTTGTAAATGATAAGGTAAAGCTCAAACCGTGTTCACTAACAATAATCCTCTAACGCAAAAGAAGTATTACAAAGAAAAGAGAAAAACGAGTCTTAAACCTCAATTACCATGGTGTCAAACACTTTAAGACATCACAACCCTTTAACACGATGGTAGTACATTGGGACCACCCCTTTTGGGTTTATTACTTTAGTTCAAAAATAAGCATCACTAATGTCACTGTCACTAATCAAGTATATAAAAACAATGTTTGGGTTTCCTGTATTGGTAATGACTAGAAACCAAGTACAAACAACTAAAATGACAAGGAAAGAGATCAGTATCTTGAACGTTTGTAGGTTTTGAAAGACGAAGAAGTGAAATCACCAAAGGCCCAAAAGATACCTAACAACTAGGAATAAAATTTGAAGAACAACTAAAAGGTTGCAAGAAGATGAAAATTGCAAGGAATGTGAAGAAGTTATAGAACTCTGAAGCAAGAAAAGAAAAAAGAGTAACTGATTGGACTCCCACAACTTATAGGCAATCAGGAGCACCAAGATCTAGGTTCGAGAATTAGAGAATTATCGAGAGTCAAAATCAAAAGTCTAGATGCAACCTTGATTTAATAATGGTACTAGAGTGAACTCAAGCATCCTAAGGATGTTTCCTCCCTACCATAGGTGCTTGGATCCACATGAACGTCATCCTCGAAGAAACATTTCAATGACGAGATAAGCATTTAACACACATGTTCTCAAGGCCACAAACTTCCATTCAACCTCTCAGCAGTTTCTCCTCTGCTAGAAGATTTATGCCAATGAATCTCACACTTAAAAAATGAAGTACACCTTGACGCCTATTTTAGCGCTTCCACAACAAAAATTATAACATCTTTTCTAACAATAATGAGTTGGGGAGAAACTATTTTGGGCTACCCAAAGGACCTAATAATATCGACCAAACGTTAATACTAAGACCTAATCCAAATATCAAGTCCACTCAAGTTGGAGAACAAATGTTCTCCCGCTATGGAGCCCCGCATTGAAGTAAGACGACATTATATATCAAGTGTTAGGGTCCATCAAACACCCCTTCCCCCAGTGTCTAGCATCGTGTTCACCAGGGATGATTAAACACTACGCCAAAATAGATCTTAGGCAACACACTTTAGACAATGCTTGTATATCAAAGCGCTACTATATGTCACGATAAAATTTTAAATTTTAAATTATATATATTAAACAATGCTTTGGTAAAAAGCGCTGCCTAAAGTGAAGAAAAAGCGCTGCCTAATCCTCACTTTTCGCAGCGCTTGTTTGAAAGTGCTGCCTAAGGTCCATTAGAATTGAAAAATAAATAAATTATCGAAGCGCTGCCTAAACTCAAAGCGCTGCCTAAAGTTGAGAAGAAATAACTGACTAAAGTTAAGAAGAATTTGTTAACCACTTGCAAGTTTATTCTTTGCAAGTGTAACTTCGCGTCACGCCAAAGAGCGATTCGTTAACCACTTGCAAGTTTCTTCTTTTCCACTTTACCGACTTGGACATTAGAGTACTAACTTTGTAGATGCATCCCTAATCTGGCCACTAAAGACATCCACTGTCGCCCGAGGATGATCTTAATAGGGGAAAGAGAGAGCCACTGTACCCTTCATCTTCATATGACTAAGTGATAAATGTTACCTTTTTCACATAAGATCAGAAGTTTGACTCTTGATTCCACCAATTTTTTATTTTTCTATAAATATTGTTATTAGGAGTAGAACTCTGAGTATTTAAGATAATTTAAACATAAATTAACTATAACATCAGTTAGCAATTTATAACAAAATTTTAAATAGATTTTTTACATATATTTAAAAATTTCAACACCTCCTAAATTTTCTTCAAAATTCACCATTAACTGTTGCTTTAGAGACTTTCCACGGTGGTTTTCACAATTTTACTTCTTACTTTCTCTTCGACATCAGAATAAATAGTTTTTAAATTAATTTAAACAAAGAAAAGTATATATATATATATATATATATATATATATATATATATATATATATATATATATATATAAGTACTTGATAGAATTTTTATTTATATATATTTTTATATTAACAAAAAAAGAAATTTTAATTTATAAACACTAACAAACAAATTGATGTTTTTTTTATTTAATTTTAATTTCTTTATTATACTTTTATATTTGTAATTTTAATTCTCTCTCAATACCATATGGGTGTATGCATGGATTTGGCTAAATACACCAATAAAATTATCTTTTTTTTCTTTTGTTGAGAATATAAAAAAATGGAAGGTATCAAAGAAATAAATATCAATAAATAAAGGAAAAATACTCATTTTGGTCCCTTAACTATAGGTCATGGTTCACTTTGGTCCCTTATCTTTTTGTTGTGCCAAAAAGGTCCCTTAAGTTTCAAAACGCAACCGCGTTAGTCCTTCCGTTAATTGGCCTCCAACGTCTGTTTATTTGCGTGAGGTGGCAAGTGAGCTGGCAGTTTTCTTCTTCTTCTTTACATGCAGAAATCGTATTTGAAAGTGGTTCAAAATCTCCTTCACAAAATTTTGTTAACGTTCTCCTTCCAAAAAATTGTTGTACTTTCTTCATCTTCATCCCTTTCTCCATGAATACGAAGCATTCATATTCCCTAACGAAGCTCTGTCAATCAAAAAGTGTTGGGTCAGGTGTATACAATAGCTCGCGGATCGCACCACTTTGATGTTGTGAAGACAATGTTGTTCTATGTAGGGCAATGACTGAGAAGAATTATGGAAGGAAATTTTGGGGTTGTCACAATTACAAGGTAAGCCCTAATTTTGGTTTGGGTATGTTAGAAGATGTAAACAAAGTTTAAGCAGTTTGTGAAGTTTGTAGGGCTCCTTGTAAAGAGGATGTGTCTTCTTCCATTGGTTTCACGAGAAATTGGTAGAGGAATTGGCAGAAGACATAAACCAAGTCTTGAGTAATAGATCAGAAAGCATATCAAAGGATTTAGATGAAACCAACAACCAGTATGAAAATTTGAGGTTTAGAAATGAAGAATTAGGGATGTTGTGTTAGAACTTCAAATTCAACTCAACAAGATGTTGAAGTGGAAAAAAACATTGAAGATTCTGTGTTTTGTAGTGTTATGTGTATTTGTTGTTAAGTTGTATTAGAAGTAGGAGTATGTAGCAGTTTGTGTGTAATTTTATCTGTTTGGGAAATTAATGTGCAAGCTTATATGTAATTTTAACATATGTTATCAGTTTAATAAGAATTATTTTGTTTGGCATATCATTAATCAAAGCATATCAGTTTGGCATATTGTTAATTGTAGCAACATAAATTTGGGCATATTTTGTCAGTAAATGAATACAACAGATTAGTTAAACTGAAAATAGGTAGTTGGCATTTGTTGCATAAGTATGTTACATAAGTATGTTCCAAAATACTGACATGTTACATAGACATTTTTCAAAAGCTTGACAGAATGAAATATTCCAAAAGGTGGACAAAATTACATGTTACATAGACATGTTCCAAAATACATAAACCCTAAAATGATAACTAGATGGTCCTCTTTGACGTGCTTCTCTTGGTTGGAGTAGATCGCCTGGTGAAGTATTTAGTGTACCTTCTGTTGGTCTGAAATGAAAGTGTATGAGCGACACTCTTGTCCACCCCCTAGATCATCAATCAGTAGCTTTAAAAACCATGTCAAGCTATCTCTATTTTCACCTTCAAAAACCAAAAATCCTATGGGAAGCATCTGATCATTAGGACCCCTTCCTATAGCTGCCAGAATTTTACCTCCACAAAGCCCCTTCAAAAAGGAACCATCCAATCCTATCACATGCCTACATAATTTGAAACTTCCCTCGCATCCTTCATAGCATATGTAAAGCCTTTTAAAAAAGAGTCTCTTATCATCAGCACCTTCTAGAGCAGGTTCTACATTCATCTTAACTGTTGACCCTAGATTGGCTCTTAGCAGTTCATGACAATAGTCATATATCCTAGTGTAATCACCCAAAAAGGAACCATGAAACCTATTCCTTGCATCCACTCTTGCTCTTATTGCTTTAGTCTTGTTTACACCTACATTCCACTTCCTCAATGCCTTTTCTTTAATATCCTGGACCTTTACCCTGGGGGAATTTTTCAATGCATTCTGAATCCTCTTGCTCAACCACCTTGTGCTTAACATCCTCACATTATACTCCCTGCTGTAGTTACAATTGTCAAATAGTTTCCTTATTTTCCAAGTTTCCTCATTTAATAACTTGGCAAAATAAACCTCCCACTCACAACCTTCCTTAAATCTCACCCTCACCCTTTTCTTATCATTTTCTATGAACTTGAGGGCTCTTCCATTTTGAACAGAATATGAGGCAACATCTTCCTTAATGTCATCCTTTGAAGTAAAATACATACCTAATTCTCATTTGTAATTGGACATATCTTTTATCTCTTTGAAAATTGGGTATTTATTCTTTTTAACCCCACTAATGTCATCATTGTCACAGCGACTTTGAAGATCCTCACTGTCATTGTCACTCCCCTTATATTCCTCTGTAACTTTGCTGCACTTTCCTTTTCCTTTTCCTTTTGATATTTCATTACTGTCATACAAAGTCAGGTCTGCAATTTCATTTTCATCAATGTCCTCATAACCATCAGATTCATCTTCAAAGGCTACTTCTAGGGCACTATCATACTTGTAACTTTCACCCTCACTGTCATCAGAATTGGATTCATCGTGCACCTGACCATCAGTATTTGGCCTCACTTCAACAGGCTCCACTTCAACATTTGTTGCTTCCACCCCCATATTTTCATCATTCAATCCAACATTGCTTTGTTCCACAACAACACTTGGATCATTCAATCCATCATTTACTTCATACACACCAACAACCGTCTCCTTTAACTTTCCATCAATGCCATCATGCAGCTTGCTAAGAAACTCCTCCATCTCATCTACAATGTTCTCAGGCTCCTCAACAGGACCATCAAAATAATCAGGTTGAAACAAACTGTGTTGAATGTGAACATGAACAACATGATGCACCCTGTATAGGTATGCAATTTCTAGGGCACCTTTGTCATCAACTAGTTCATTCATCCCAAATTGTGGGTCTTTGTAATACATTTTCTCTACATTGTCCGTATAACCTAAGTATTTCAATTCACCAACTAACTCAAAGTAACTCCACTTATCAACATCTACTGACAATTCAAATACCAGGCCTCCTTCATAGATACTAAGCTCTTGATCAACGAACTCACCACTGTGGTGGATTACGAGTTTCAAAAATTCATCCATTAACTTAAACCCCGGAAACCCCATAACAAATATTCAGAATCCCATTTCAAATATCCAGAAACAAATACAAAACAAGATTAACATACCTGGAATCACCTTCGCAAGCCTCTTCGCAAGCCTCTTCACAAGCCTCTTCCTCTTTCCTTTGGCTTTCGTTTTGGGCAAACAGAACATGCATATGCAATCTTCAGCTTTAGGAGATTTTCTGTCTTTATTCTCCTCCACTTGCCTCCAACAAGCCACTTCAAGCATGACAAATGCCACATGGACTCTGTTTTTTGAATTTCACTAACGTTTTAGTAATAGAAGGACTAACGTGGTTGCATTTTGAAACTTAAGGGACCATTTTGGCACAAAAAAAGATAAGGGACCAAAGTGAACCATGACTTATAGTTAAGGGAACAAAATAAGAATTTTTCCATAAATAAACCAGCCTAAATGACTTAGATTAGGCTATATTATCAAATCAACATGCCTTTTTTATTGTAGTGCAAACCTCAGTTTGGAATGAATCAATATGTTTGTGGTTCTATTAACAAATGAAACAACGATGAGATATCTGACTCGACGGGATATCTCATTAGGGGTGAGAAAAGGTTAGAACAATTAACTAGAGTCTAAGGTCTAGTCAACACATACAAGGTCACACCAGGTTTTTTTTTAAAATAGAAAATACTTGGATTTTTTTATAAGTCTATTTAGTTAAATAGACTAGACCACAAGCTATACTAAAAGTCTTATAAATCTATTAGATTGACCTATTTTAATAAATATAAATGAATTTATTATTTTAATATTGTATTTTATACTTTATATTAAAACACAAAAGGTAAACTTAATTAAATTGAAGAGCTTATAAAAATAAATTGAAAGAAATTCTATAAATAATGTCATAAGGTGTTTTCATAACTTATGTCAAACAAATCATTTCACAAAACTTATGCTACTAAGTAATCTCAGATAAGTCAACACAAATAAATATTTAGTCTCATTATAATTTTGATTCTTTAGTCTATTTAAATATTAGTTAAATTTCTTATTTACATATGTTAAATGATATAGGTTTTTTAAGTAGGCTAATAGGTTAATCAGATCTTCAAAAAAGTCAGCCTCGGGCCAAAAAATAAGTCTATGATTGACTATAGGTCAGAGTTAGGCTTTTAATTTTTGAGAATCTCTTAATACACCCTTATACGGTGAATTAAACATTTGAAAATTTCAAAATATCTTTCGAAGATGCATCTCTGAACACACCATAAATTAATTTTCAAGGTATTTCAAAAATGCATGTCCAAAACACACATATGTTTGTACGTTATTATTATTCGAACGTTGTTATTGAGATATTATTTTATTATTATTTAGTATCTATTGCTTTTTTTAGTAGTATCAATTAGGATATTATTGTATCAAATCTTTCGATAATTAGTGGGGTTGATTAGAAGGCTAAGACCATTATATATATATGTATATATATATATATATATATATATATATATATATATATATATATATATATATATATATATATATATATATATATATATATATATATATATATATATATATATATATATGTGTGTGTGTGTGTGTGTGTGTGTGTGTGTGTGTATGTGTGTGTGTGTGTGTGTGTGTGTGTGTGTGTGTGTGTGTATTTTTCTCTTCATAATAAATATAAAAAAATAAGAAATACAGTTTCAACATGGTATGTAGAGCTAGGTCTTAAACCCTATTTTTTTCAATTTTTTCCTCTCTTAACTGTGCAAACAATATTGGCCAAATTTGCCAAAACTACTACCGTCTCCAAACAAGTCACGCAGCCACCAGCGGTGGTGAGAGATCTCTGATCTACCATCACCCAAAGTTTCACCGTCAAAAGCCCTCTAACACATCGTCATGCACCGCAAAAAGCACTTCCCACACGTATCACTCACCGGCGCGTGTAATCCATGTGCCACCTGTAGCGGTAGAAATGTTGAGACAAAACCATTAGATTGACTTAACCCGCACAAATTAAAATAAAAATTGCCATCACACTTTATTGTTTCCAAAGGAATGGGAAAAGAGCGAATAACCCAAACAGAGGGGGAGAAAATCTAAGTTTGGGAGTTGGTTATGCAAAGGGAAGGTATTGGCACCTTAACATCTACGGTACTCCGCAGGAACCTCCTTGAAAAATTGTGTATTTTGGCTATAAATGTTGTATACAAAAATGGATTGTGGGGATGAGGAAATAAGTATTTTTTTAATGATTTTTTCACCCGTCGCGGTTGCGAACATTTAGTGCCTACGTATCACCTTTCGTGCAATAGGGGATCAGGGTACTCGTAGTTCACCTGTTAAAAATTTTAAAACATAAGTGTATTGGTTAATTTTAGGAGATAAGACATCATTGTCATTGTCTGAGTAGAAAACATACTTACTACCCACAATTATGAGAAAAGAGAACTTGCATCATCTCAAAGTAGAGGATATAGCTTGGATTTTAAAATCAACAAAGTTTCACTTAACACCCAAGTGGAAAATATCTCACTTTACTATATATTGTATAAGTATAGTTGTTTGCATCACTACAAGGATTGACAAGAGTCTAATATTTTGAGAAAATTTTAAAGATAAAAGTCAAAATGGAAAAAATAGTTTGAATGAGATTGATTGACTTTTAGTCTTCTCACAAAATTGTCAAAGTATTATTAAGTTGATTAAAGTTTGATTAAGAAAATGATTTTTGAAAGTGCATGGACATCAGTCAAAGTTTATTATGAAAGTGATCCAATTTTTAAAACAAGAAGAGTTTTCAAAAGTAGGGAGAATATTTTTGAAATTAAAGAAGATGGGAGGAGATGAAGGGGATATCCTAGAGCATAAGGTAAAAGCTATGGAAAAGAACTGTCTAACCAATAAGAAGCCAACACTTGACACAATGAGTCAATGTAGAATTCCATCCTTTGTATTTGAAACCAAACAAACAAATACAATAACCTCTTAAGAAAACCAAGCTCCATTTGCATTAAGTCTTCACCAAAATTGAGCAAAGTAACAGCTGTATACACATAAATTCCAGATCACAGACAAAGCATGTAATCACAATGACCTGCGCACAAATCAAACAAACAACCCAATGTCTTGAGGTAAACCCCAAGAACTCCAGACAAAATAACAGTTAAGGTCACAAGGTCTCTAACATAGGTCAAGGTCCCTAATCCTAAGTCCAAGAAGTCCATGTCTCCAAAGTGCCAAGGATAATAACCAAGTAGTCAAGTAACATTAAAGTTTTTTAGGGTTCAAGTTTATTATTAGTATCTTCAAAAAAAGAAATGAAAAGCTCAAATGAGCAAAATAAAAATGACATAAAAGTAAATGCTCAAGTGAGCAAAGATGAAAATAGCATGAAATATAAATGCTAAAATGAATGAGTTTAAAGTAAATGCATAAAGTAAAAGCATAAAAATAAAGTCAATTGTTAGGAATTAAGGGTTAGTTGAATGACCATCTTGAAACTTGCATTTGGAACTCATTAGAGGATTTATAGAACCACAGCCTCTCAACAATAAGTTGCATTTGCTTTTTGTCAAGTATATAATCCATTTAAGAATTCTCAAGGCAACCATAAATGATCAACGTTGTTTAAGTGATTCACTTTGACCAAAGTTTATGAAATTTCATTAGAGGATTGATAAGATCAAAGCCTCCTAAGAATGAATCTCAAGGTTATTGGATAAAAGGATTCAAATTAACATACTTGGGCTTTCAATCATACTTAACGCTATGTTAAGCAATCGTAAGTGGACTTATATAGAAATCACACCTATTTTGAGGCCGGTCAATAGCAATCTATGTACCATATGTTTAGAGAAATGATATGTAAATCATTCTCCAATAACATTTAGTACAAGTAAGAATGGGATAAGATGAAGAGGGATGGGGTAAGAATCAAACTAAATTTGAACCAAAAATTTGATCAAGCTATTATTAAAATCATTCTTCCATTTTTTGTGGAGTTAAACTCAACACCATGGATCCAATGATATTAATAAAGTTCATGATCAAAATCTCATAGTCCAAGATCAACCAGATCATATACAAAATAAAATTGTATTTTAATAAATAAAGAAAAAGATTTTTAAAATGGTTTTTAAATGAAAATAAAAGGGTAAAATAACAACTATATTCAAATCATCCAAGAAAAATTCAATGAGACCATAGAAAAATCAGAAATGATTTCAAATACTTTTATAAATTTTTTGGTAATTTTTTAAAGTCAAACTATTTTTAAACTAATTAAAATTACTCAAATAAGTGAGAAAAAGATCAAAAATAGTAGAAGTCAGAATAAAATTCTAAAAAAAATCAGAGGGTCAGAAATAGGAGAAATGATATTGATTAATTATTTTAGAATTGAAAAATATTCAAAAGTATTTTTAAACATTTAAAATAACTCAAATAAAGTGAAAAATTATAAAAAAATATCAAAACACAAAATACAATTGTAAAAAAATAATAATCAGAAAAAGAAAAATCAAAAGTATTTTTCAGATTTTTTCAGATTTTTTGAAGTTAAAAATGGTTTTTTTATGAAATTTTGAAGTTTAAAACAAATAAAATATAGAAGCAGAAATAAAAAATAAAGTAAAAAAAATATAGACCAATGGATGAGAGTCAAAAAATGTTAGTGAGCTAATCCAATGGATTAGACGCCCTGTGCATATCATGGTCCTTATTGAATAAAGCACTGAATCAAATATTATATCAGATTTTTGAAAATTTCAAATGACACGCTTTCATTAGTTGAAGGATGAAACATTGGTCATCTTTAACCTCCAGCCAGTCTCGAAACCAGGTTCCTCAAACTGTAAAATTAGAGCTCGAGACCGGTATCATTCGCTTTATCTCATCAAGACGAAGACAACCACACCTTCGCGAAAAATTTATATAAACTGTAGCTCAGTCATTTTGGAAGAGAAGTTTTAAAAAGGGATTTTAAATTTCATGGTCAAAACATATTTCCAGTTGAAAACAAATGTTGCGACTAGAATCATGATGATGAGAATTTCACAATAGTATCAAAGTTTGAGAGAATTGGTGAAGGAATCTACCTATTGAAGTTAAGTTGCAGAGCTCTGAAACTGGACTTGTCTAGCACGATTCATGAAGTTTTAGAGCTTAATTCTTCTTTTGTTAGCTTAGTGAGGATCAAGGAGGGTGAATTGAAAAAGAAAAATGATTGAGAAAGGCTGTAAGAGCAAATTTGAAGATGCAGAAATTTTTGTTCAAGAGAGAGTTTGGCAGGGTGATTCTGCCTTTCCAAGCTTGAGAGAATGAATAAGGGACGATCCTTCATCCAAAATTTACATTTTATCATGCTAATCACTTATGGAGGTTCACTAAACGTGATTAGAAGCAAAAACGTGCAGCAATTTTGTGTTTAGAAGCCAAAACAAGGATTTCAAATCCTGACTTTTGGAGAAACTTCAGTTTCAAGTTACCAAATTCAAATCAATGACATTCTCAACTCAAGTCGTCTTAGGACATGATTCTTGAAACTTTATAAAGATGAGATTACAAGCTTTACAATGTGAAAAGCATGGGATCAAATGGATGCTTGATCTGAAATTTGTGATGAGTCAAAGTTGAGAAAAAGAGGTTGACTTTCTACACTTAGAAAATTTTCTATGTTTTTCTTCAAAAATGACTTATAATCTTTTGCATCCAAACATGGCCTTCCACTTGAAATTTTCTATTGATAAACAAAGATGGCATGCGGTAGGTCTATTGAATGACATTTTGAGACTTGAACCATTCAAAATCTCCAAAAATTGAGAAAGTTATGATTTGTTAAAGTTGGCAAAAATTCATGAAATGACCTATAATCTTTTGCTTCCTTAGGGCATCTTTCATCCATTTTCATACTTTGCACTAAAAAGATGGGTTTAATCTCACATCTTTAATGTCATTATGAAAAAATAATAGGCTCAAGGTGATAAAAATTGACCAAGTTATGATCTTTTGAAATCCCCCAATGGAATTTGAGGGTTCATCTGGAGGACTTGTAATCTTTCTTCATCATCAATTTTCTTCCACACAAAATTTCCTTGAAACTTTTGAAATGATTTGTTTATAACCCTTTGAAGAGAAGAATTTCTTTGAAATCACTCAAAAATGCCAAAAGATGAGCAAGATATACCCCTTTGAAGTTTAAAACCCTAGCTCCTAGAGAAACAAAATACCTTGGGACACCTTTGTAAATTTGACTAACCTTCTTAAACAAATACTTGTCATGTGAATATAAGTTGTTGAGGATAATAAGGAGAAACCATAGCAACCAAAAACACTTTTAAATCTTGAGAATTGAAGGAAATATGCACTTATGATCAATGGAAACAAAGACTTGTCCAACTATGTCAAACTTCTTCAATCAACCGTTGTACCTTTGAACTATTTTTGACAAGTTGAGGAATGTTAAATCATAATATACTTTTTCATGATGTTATTTCAAAATATCTTTAATAGTTAAGCTTGAACCTCAATGAAGCTTTGTTTAAGGAGGCATGTAAATAAACTCATGAACCTATGGATCAACTTGATGGAATGCATTGTGCTTTAACCTACAACATCATCAATTAGGGCAAACATTCCTTGTATTTTTTAGTTAAAAGTTAATCACTACAAAACATAGATGATCACAAAATACAAGTCAAGTGTCTTGGTGATTCCCCACGAGCAAAGCTAAAGTTAAGGAGAAGAACTAAACCCTAGTGTGGTCTTGTTGTGATTGAATTGATGTGATGTGATAGAGGGATATTAGAGGGAAAAATTGGGGTACAACATCTATCTTTATTTAAGTGTCTTCTATCCGGAGATGCGAAGGTTAAAAATCTTTATGTCGACGCGATTGAAGATACTTAAATATAAAACAAACCCTATTTTTCACCCTATGATGCCATGCAATGCTCATGATTATGAATGCGAATGAACAAATACAAAAGGACACAAGACCCCAATGGGGATATGGTAAATATAACAGGCTCAAAAGGAAAACTCGACCTAGGAAAATAAATCACTGGTGAGCAAAAGATCAGACTCTTTTGGGGTAAAGCCCAAAAGAGGAGATAAAGCTTCTCCAAATAAAAAATTGAGGAGAGAAAATGAAGGATAACAACGACCAACAGACGACTGCAAACTATCCACTCACTGAAGAGATAGACAAAAAAGTAACGTCGATCCATCAGGGAAAGAAATGGTAAGCTAATACCAATAATTTCAATATTAAGGTAAGTAGTCAGTATTCATGACTGAAAACAGATGAACTTCTTCAGAGCAATAGAATCTCAATGACGAACTACCTTTCATAAAGACAAGGATACCATTCATCAGAAAAAGATCTCAATAACGAACTACCTTCCATAATGACAAGACTACCATTCATTGGAGTAACAAGTCTTAGCAACGAACTACCTTCCATAATGACAAGGCTACCATTCAGTGGAGTAACAAATATCAACAACAAACTACCTTCCATAATTACAAGGCTACCATTTATTGGAGTAACAAATCTTAATAATAAACTACCTTCCATAATGACAATGCTACCATTCATTGGCGTAACAAATCTCAACAACGAACTACCTTTCATAATGACAAGGCTACCATTTATTGGAGTAACAAATCTCAACAACGATTTGCCTTCCATATTGACAAGGCTACCATTCATTAGAGTAATAAATCTCAACAACAAACTACCTTCCATAATGACAAGGTTACCATTCATTGGAGTAACAAATCTCAACAACGAACTACCTTCCATAATGACAAGGCTACCATTCATTGGAGTAATAAATCTCAACAACGAACTACCATCCATAATGACAAGGCTACCATTCATTGGAGTAACAAATCTGAATCTTCTCTGAAAGCTATCAAATTCACTGTGGAAATGCAGGTTGCTCAAATAAAGAGACCTGTTATTTGCTATTATGAGTAGGAATTGCAATAATGATTTCGTGAGGGAAGAAATATGGTTTCCTGGGGAAAGAGATAAGACTTCTTGGTGAAATGCCAATATGTTCCTGCTGAGGAGATAAAATCTTCATGTGCGAAATAAACTCACATTCTCAAATACGGGCTCGAAGCTTGCAGAAATAAAAAATAATAATAATATTGATGTTGGGGACCCCAAATTCAAACCATAAATAAACCGAAATGAAGCAGTCAACCAAAATAATGTCACATGAGAAATAAACTCAATAAGGAAACACATTATATCCAGACAAAGAGATGAACGGGAAGGCTAAAGCAGAATTCCTCCATGAGAGCCAAACTCAATGGGGAAATTGAAAGAATATACACTTTCTGCTTAAGGTTGACACTCTATTGGAGAGAGGATAACACAAATCTGCAAAACAGGGTAATATGCTAACAAGATATTAATGAATGCGAATGAGCGATGATTTGCTAAATTCAGATAGGCATGATGTATGTATGAATGCATAAATGTTATTATGTATATGCTGACAAAACAAATATATAACACCGGGGATAAATGGGCAAAAACAAGTAGGTACAATCAAAACTCGGCTAAATCACATCCAAGATGGAATTTTCATGAGAAAGTAAGCACCAACAAATTCCTATTTCACAACTTAAATTTATTGGGAAGGAACAAAATCATAATAGTAAATCAACACAAACATAATGATATAACATCTTCATCCAGGCTCCACCAGGAAATAACACATAGACTTCAATGGGGAAAACAAAAGTTTCTAGGTCTGTATTTCTGTTGGGGATGACATATTGACTTCATTGGGGAGAGCAAAACCACCTCATCAAGAGGAAACCAGAATGCATCCTTCACAACTAAGAGTGATGACTAAACCAACCTCTGGAGAGAAAATATAAAACTTTAAGGGAAAAACAAATTCCAGGGAAAGATATCGCCTCAACTTTACTTGGGGTTTCAAGAGGCCTAACATTACAACATGAAATTAAAATTATTGGGATTTTAAATCAAATCCAGCACATGGCGGGAGAAAACCTAAAAGGTCTATAATTGTTTCGGCACTTCTTAATAAAGGCTTGCCCTTGCCTGGTTACTGGGAAAACAATAAAGAATTCTAGTACTACAAAAGGGGGATGTTTTTGCAAATGATTCCAACTCAGCATGCACGGAGAGAAGAGACTTTCATTACATGAGTGAAGGCGTTACTGGGAAATCAGAGATAAAGACTTCATATCAGACAAACCCTAGATCTCAATGTACCAAGACTTGATTGTGGAAGATGGGATCACAAACCCAACATCGCAACATACACCAATTGGTCCCATCTTCAACTAACTGGGAAACACATGAAGATCATACTCATTCCAGCAGAAGTGTCTTTGGGGAATTTTCTTGGGAAAATTAGTCTTTCAAAAATTTCTGAATTTGTCTGTCACTGGAGTCTTTATTTTTTGTTCTCCTTGAGTCACAAAATCTAAAGCAATAAGTAATTTGTAAATTCTTTTCAAAAAATAATTTTGTTATTTAATTTGTTTGCTTTGATCATTACTATCAATAATAAATAAAGTCTTTATAAGTTGAATAAAATCAGAATTGCAAGACATTGGATAAAAGTTCAAACTTTATTAATAGGATGGTAGTCTGCAAATGGTGAGGCTCCATAGATGATTACAAAGTTTGGAAAATGGTAATACTCATTGGAAAAGATATATTGAAATACAATGACCACTATTCTCCTTATCAACTTTGAATTCCTGAGCAGCGACTGTAGCTGAAGAGTGGTGAGGATCCAAGAAGATTGTTGCTTCAATGATCAAGTCTTGTCTAATGCAGTTACTTGCCAAGAAATCCCTAACTTTTTCCTAGGCTGCCCTTGCGGGTTTTCAACCTAACGGGAATAATTTATTCTGTTTATGTCTCTAATTATTGCCTAGACCACCCTTGCAGGTTTTTAGCCTACCGAGACACTTTTTTTTTGCCTAAGTCGCCCTTTCGGGTTTTCAACTTAGCGAGCTGTTATTTTATTTCTTTAGGCGAAGTATTTCTTGACTACATCAACATTCACAGGACGCGGGAAATCCTCGCCATCCATTGTTTCAAGAATCAATGCACCACTAGAGAAGGCTTTCTTGACAACATATGGGCCTTCAAAATTGGGAGTCCAGTTGCCCCTAGAATTAGTGTTAAAGGACATGATCTGCCTGAGCACGAGGTCACCTTCTCTGAATTCACGAGGTTTGACCTTCTTATCAAAAGCTTTCTTCATTCTCTTCTGGTATAAATGATCATGACACAAGGCCGTCATTCTTTTCTCTTCAATTAGATTTAGCTGGTCAAACCTATTCTGGACCCATTCAGCCTCTGACAACTTGGTTTCCGTTATCACGTGTAAAGAGGGAATCTCAACTTCAATGGGGAGCACTGCTTCCATGTCATACACAAGAGAGAAAAGGGTTGCCCCTGTTGAAGTGCGGACATATGTTCGATACCCATGTAAAGCAAAAGGTAGAATCTCATGCCAATCCTTATAAGTGACAACCATTTTCTAGATGATCTTCTTGATGTTCTTATTAGCAGCTTCAACATCCCCATTCATCTTTGGCCTGTAGGGAGATGAATTGTGATGGATAATCTTGATTTCTTTGCAAAGTTCTATCATCATCTTATTATTATTCAGATTTGACCCATTGCCGGTGATAATCCTACTCGGCACACCATACCGACATATGATATTATTCTTGATGAGACACACTACCATCGGCTTAGTGACATTAGCATACGAAGCTGCTTCCACCCATTTGGTGAAGTAGTCAATTGCGATTAATATGAAACGATGTCCATTTTACGTCTTTGGTTCAATCATTCCAATCATGTCAATACCCCACATAGAGAAAGACCATGGGGAAGAAACAACATTGAGAAGCATTGGAGGCACATGAATTTTGTCATCATAAATCTGGAATTTATGACTCTTCTTTGCAAATTTGTAACAGTCTGATTCCATTGCCAGCCAATAGTAACCTGCCCTAAGCATTTTCTTTGCCATCGAACGTATATTGGCATGAGTACTGAAGGAACCTTCATGGACTTCATGCATCAACATGTCTGCTTTCGTGTCCATCCACGCATCTCAGTAAGACCATGTCATAATTTCTTTTATACAACACATCTTCATTGAGGAAAAAGCTGCCTACCAACCTTCTCAATGTCTTTCTATCTTTATTTGATGAGCCAGAAGGGTATTCCTGAGTCTGGAGGAAGTACTTGATATCATAATACCAAGGCTTTTTATCGGTGGTTTCCTCTGTCGCAAACACATGAGCCGGTCTATCCAAATGTTGCACTGTGATACGAGGCACATCATTCCAAGTATTCATTTGATACATAGAAGCCAAATTTACCAAAGCATCTGTCATCTAATTTTCATCTCTAGAAATATGATGGAGTTCAACTTTGTTAAAGAAGGGTAATAATCTTCTAGCATAATCTTTATAAGGGATCAAGCCAGGATGACGGGTATCCCGTTCTCCTTTAATCTGATTCACTACCAAAGCTGAATCCCCATAAACATCTAGAACTTTGATTCTGAGATCAATGGCTTCCTCGAGACCCATGATACAAGCCTCATACTCTTCCATATTATTGGTACAATCAAACGTCAACCTTGCTGTAAAAGGGATGTGTGATCCATGGGGAGTGATAATCACAACACCAATTCCTTTTCCGTAAGCATTCACAACTCCATCATATACCATACCCCACCGAGATTCAGGATCAGGACTTTCCCCAGACAAAAGCTTATCACAATCTTTCGCTTTCAGAAACATAACATCCTCATCAGGGAACTCATATTTAACAGACTGATAATCATTTATCGGTTGGTGAGCAAGATAATCTGCTAGCACACTTCTTTTTATAGCCTTCAAAGTACGGTATTCAATATCATATTTAGACAACAACATTTTCCAATTGGCAATTCTCCCAGTAAGAGTAGGCTTTTCAAAAATATACTTAATCGAATCCATTTTGGAAATAAACCAAGTAGTATGATTCAACATATATTGCCGCAACCGCTTTGCCACCCAGGCCAAAGCACAACAATTCTTTTCCAATATAGAAATTGTGACTCACAGTCGATAAATTTCTTACTGAGATAATAGATGGCATATTCTTTATTTCTTGTTTTATCCTGCTATCCTAAAATACAACCCATAGAACTATCCAACACTGTTAGATACATGATCAATGGTCTTCCTTCAACGGGATGGAGCAAGATGGGTGGTTCAAGCAGATATTCTTTGATATTTTGAAATTCCCTTTTGAAATCATCTATCCACACACAACTCTGATCTTTCTTTAACAACTTAAATATCGGTTCACACGTTGCAGTCATGTGGGAAATGAATCTGGAAATGTAATTCAAATGTCCAAGGAAGCATATAACTTGCTTTTCATTTCTTGGTGTAGGAATTTCTTGAATTTCTTTGACTTTATCTGGGTCAACTTCAATACCTTTCTGACGGACAATAGAACCCAACAACTTCCCTGACTGGACACCAACTGTGCATTTGTTTGGATTCAAACGAAGATGATACTTTCGCAAACACTGAAACAAATTCAACAAATCTTCCACATGCCCTGCTTCGGTCTGTGATTTGGCAATCATGTCATCAACATATACCTCAATTTCTTTGTGCACCAGATAATGTAATAGGGTTGTCATAACCCTCTGGTACGTTGCACCAGCATTCTTCAACCGGAAGGGCGTCACTCTGTAACAGAATATTCCCTAGGGTGTGATAAACGTTGTTTTTTCCATGTCCTCAGGAGCCATTCTGATTTGATTATATCCAGAAAATTTGTCCATGAACGAGAATACTTTGAATTTTATTGTACTATCGACCAACATATCAATATGCGGCAATGTAAAATCATCTTTTGGACTAGCTTTATTTAAATCTCTGTAATCTACGCACATGCGAACTTTTACGTCTTTCTTTGGTACAGGGAAAATATTGACAATCCATTGAGGATACACTGATGTCACTAGAAAACCCGAATTTATCTACTTTAACACTTCTTCTTTAATTTTTACTGCCATATCAGGGTGAGTTCTTCTCAACTTCTGCTTGACCGACAAACACTCTGGCTTCAAAGGCAAATGATGCTCCACAATATCAGTATCTAGACCAGGAATATCTTGGTACGACCAAGCAAAGATGTCCACATACTCTTTCAACAGTTCAATCAACATGATCTTCACATCAGGATGCAATAATGCTCCAATTTTGACTTTCTTTGGCTCCTCATCTGAACCCAAATTGATGGTCTTCAATGGCTCTTTATATGGTTGAATGTAATTTTCCTCGCGTTTGAGCAACTGTGAAACCTCTTCTAGAATCCCATCATATTCTTCTTCTTACGTCCAAAACACACGGTATTCAAAGTTGGAAGTGGGTGCAAGGTCATTGTATTCAACATGTTTATTAATTAATCTACACATGTGATTTATGATTGCTTTTTAGAAACTGACACATATATCAAGTGATCATGCAAATTTATCTACAGCTATTATTTATTCAAAAAAGGGTTTTTTGTGATTACCATTTTCCAAGAAAAAGCAGAAAATAAAACACAATTTGAGAATCAAATACATCTTTTATTAATGATTTTAATGAGCAAAGCAAACATATAAGCCCATAAAATATTAACTTTCACCTTGCGCAGAGTGAAAGCTCTTTGCAAATATAAACAAAAAAAATTACTTTGAGACATGGATGCAAGAGGGAACATCATAAGTGACCCAGTTCTGGATTTTGATTCCAGGTGTCACATAATTTGGCATCTCATGTTCTTCTTCATCCTCTACAATGGCATTAACTCTAGAAGCAGTTGGATGGAGGTAGCCTCTGCTGCAGAAAATATCCTGATAGCTTCTTTCTGTAGACTTTGACTTTAAACTCTCAACTTTGCCATTCTTTGCAGAGAATCCCAAACCAGCCATGTTCCTATTTACCGGAGGATCAACAATCTGCCCCATACTTTACTTGGACCATTATGCACAACCTACTGAGCATCTTTGAATGAAGTCATGGAATTCTCATTCTCTCTTACGTTATCAACAGACAGGGCATGGAACTGCATCCCCATAACAGCTTCATCTGCCTCTACAACATTGAAAGTCGATAGATGAGATATCAACAATGCTTGCTCTCCATTTATAATAACAACTTTTCCTTCATGCACGAACTTCAGCTTTTGGTGAAGAGTTGATGTGACGGCCCTTGCTTTGTGTATCCATGGTCTTCCTAGAAGACAACTCTATGCGGGCACAATATCCATGACTTGGAAAGTAATCTGAAACAAGTGTGGGCTTATTTGAATAGGCAGATCGACTTCCCCAATAACTGACTTCCTTGATCCATCGAAAGCTTTAATAATAATACCACTTGATATTTCAACTTCATCAGTGCACTCCTTGGTATAACATTTAAGGCGAACCCATTATCAATCAGCATATTTGATAATGAATCATTTTTACAATTCATGGATATGTGGAGAGCTAGGTTGTGATTCCTCCTTTCGCCGGGAAATTCATCATCGCAAAAGCTTAGGTTATTACAAGATGTAATATTACCTACTACACTGCTGAATTGATCTAATGACATATCACACTCCATGAATGCTTGATCCAACACCCGCATTAAATATTCCCTATGGGCAACATAATTCATCAATAATGCTAGGATATATATTTTTGAAGGAGTTTGCAATAGTTGATCTACAATTCTGTAATCGCTCATTTTCATAATCTTCAAAATATCATCCATATCTTTTTCCAAGGTAGCACCACTGAACTCTCCTACAGCTTTATTATTCTCAACACCTTCTGTAACTTCATTCTCAGCACTGACATTTCCCCTAATAACTGGTGCAAATACATGACCATTGTGGGTCACCCTGCTAGTTTCAGCAATATTCTCAATACTTGACAAAGGCTGGATGGGAACTTCCACACCATCCTCTAGAATAGTAGCATTATACTTGTACAGTACAGCTTTATCTGACTTGAAAGAAATGGGCCCTGGAAAGAAAATCACCACAGGGTAACAACTGGCTTACTATAATATTCAATTTCAACAGGAGCAGAATCATTGAAACAAGGCACAATTACGTTCACACATTCTTCCGAAAATTTGGACATCAAAGAATCACCTCTGGAGAACATATCCTCATATGAGGAAAAAAATTCATCCGCAGAAGCATATTTATCACCCGATTCATCCTTATCCAAGAAAACCTCGATCATCTTAACCTCATGGTAATCATCTCTTTAGCCTGACACCTTGATTATTCCATTATCCAATAACAACTGAATATTTGTTCTTACAATGGAACATCCTTGGGAATCCCTGCAGCAAATCTGACAAGATCCATAGTGGTACTCTACCTGACCAGCCATGTGGCAGAAAGTAGCATGCAGTTGCATGAGATCATCATTCATATGATCCACATCGAAGATCCCGAACTCTCCAAGACACCAAACGACCATGTTCACTTCCTCCTCATATTCTTCCCTAGGCCTGATTATATGGATGAGGCCCTCATCCATCATCTCCTGCAAATCATCCTTTATCTTGTCACAACCTTGTATATTAGTACTACGGATACCACAACCAGCATGGTCATGAGTATAGTAGCTAAACTCGCAAAGGTCTGCATGCATCTTTACGAGGTCTCGTCTAACCAAATTAATATCATAAAAGTGGAAGTCCCCTGGACAACCAGCAACCATATTGACAACATCCGTTCCTCCATGCTTTGGCAGAGGATTATTTTTTACATTAAGACTGGCATCTTTGAAGGAAAAAAGGCCAGATCTAACCATTTTCTATACCTCAGATTTCAGCGGATAACACTTTTCCACATTATGCCCTGATGCACCCCGATGGAAAGCACATGTCTGATCTGCCTTATAGTACCAAGGCAAAGGAGATGGTATAGCAGGGGGTGGCCTAGTCTGGACCAACTTTTTCTGGACTAATGCTGGGAGTAGCTCTTCATAACTCATAGGGATAGCCTCAAAAGGTTTTCTTCTCTGATTCTACAATTGACTTCCTTGAGGGGTTGGTCTTTGATAAGCGATTGTAGCCGGAGCAGCATTTACAACCAGAGTTATCGAGGCAACCTGTTGATGGCGCTGATGACTTCTTCTAGGAGGATTAACCCTTCTTTCTTGAATAACAATGTTTTTTTCTCCTTCATTCTTCTTAACAAACCCAAATGATGGTTTTTTTGCATTGACGAAATTTTCACCTTTTGTCAGACGACCTTCTCTTACATCTTCTTCCAAACTGACGCTCATTCCCACCATCTCGATAAAATCACTTGGTGCACTCACCACCATTATTTCATAATAGAATGCACCTAAAGTATTTAGAAAAATATTTGTCATCTCCTTTTCTTCCATAGGAGGAATCACCTGGGCGACTACTTCACGCCATCTTTGTGCATATTCTTTAAATGACTCCTTGTCCTTCTGGACCATTGCCCTGAGTTGATCACGGTAAGGTGCCATGTCCATATTATATTTGTAATGTCTAATAAACGCTTCACCTAAGTAGTTGAAGTATGAATATTGGCACTGTCCAGGATCATGTACCATTTCAATGCTGCACCAGCCAAACTATCTTGAAAGAAATCAATTAACAGGAATTGATCATCTGTATGGGTAGACATTCTCCTTACATACATTACTAATTGAGCACAAGGGAAAGTGTTTCCCTTGTACTTTTCGAACTCCAGCACTTTAAACTTTGCAGGTATCTTCACATTTGGTACCAAACACATATCATTCACATTCTGCCCAAAAAACTCTTTTCCTCTAAGGGCCTTCAACTCTTTCTGCATCTTATCAAACTGGTCTTGAAAATTGTCCATTCGATCATAGAAACCCAGGCTTCACTTGGTGGAGGAATAAGGCGATACACTTCATCATTAGAAAATGGGACCACATTCACCGAGGGAGGTGCAACAAATGAGTCTTATTTCTAGTAGCAGGGGTGATATGCACCACATGAGGTGCGGGAACAGTAGCTGTATGAGCAAGTGCAGCAACTTGAGCATGCTGATTATGAACTTCTGGCATAAAGTTCTCGGGAATTCCCCAAGAGCATCCCGAAGGCATACAATTTTGAATAACAGTAGGTGGAGTAGTAGAAACACGAACAGTCAGAACTTCAGTAGCAACCATTATCTGTTGAGGCTGAGCAATTGGTGGCTAATTCTGAGCAAACAACAAAGATTCTATTAGAGCATTGAGATTGGCCATACCGGCCTTCATAGCAGAAACTTCTTCGCACAACTCGCGATTCTCTTGTTCTAGATTGTCCATCTTCCTTATGAAATTAGCTCGAGTGTTGTACTGGTGAGACAAGTTGCTATTGAAGTAAAGAATCTCAGCAAGACACATGGATATGTAAACAAATGCAAGAAGTATGTGCAATATGATGTGTGATATGCAATGCACATGATTTATTTTTTTATTAACATTTCAAGGGACTCAAAGATTTATTGACAATTTGAAAATATCAAAGTAATAACACATCTGAAATACTGAAAAATCTCATTATAATAATCTCAAAACAAATTACTATTTTTAGTACAAAATTTAATAATCCCAAGTACAAGATGAAAGTATAAAAACCCTAAAAAACAAAGTTGATGGAGATCACTCTACACGCTGACGCTTCCCTGTGAGCCTGGCAATCTGAGTTTTCAACCTCTGATTTTCTTCCGCATACCTGGTGGCGATCTCCTTCCAATCATTAGAGTCATGAAGTGAACAACTAGGTCCTGATTGAGGCTTAGAGGAAAATAAATCCTCTTTCCTCTCTATTGTCTCTACAACACGTCTCTCAAGAATCTCAATCAAGTCGTCTTTCTCCTTCAGTTCTGCTCAGTAGGATACCTCTAAAGTCTGGAACTTATTCTTCCAAGCTTCCTTTTCTTGATGCATCCTGACTAGAGCGAGCTGAATCTCTTCTACATCATCTAATAGGGGAGGAGTGGTCTTCACAAGCATATCATGCATGGGTGCTTCACGGGAATACGACATCTTCAACTGGATGGCTCTTGCTTGTACCCACTAAATATAAGGCTCCAAAGAAACAACCCCTCTAGGTCCCAAATTCTTCTTACTCTTCTTGTGAATATGATGCCAAGCCTTAACAATCTCCTTTTTAGCTCCCTTATGAACTTATCCCTCTTTAAGGAAGAAACCACTCAAATGAATACTATTTGGCTTATCCCTCATCAGATATCCAAGCTGTCGTCGTGCAAGAACAAGATTGTAATTAATTCCTCCTTTTGTACCAAGAAGAGGTACATTGGGAAACTACCACAACTGTCGATAATCTCTACATCATAGTATGCCTGATGATATCAAACAATATCTGAATGAGTGAGGGCCATAATCTTCAGAGCCCAACGAGGTTCCTTCCTGACATCCCAGAAAGCATCAGACTGGGTAAGTGAGAAATAAACCACTGATACAACAAAGGCATGCAACAAATGATCATTCCTCCATGTTAATAATCCCGAAGATGAATAGAGTAATAGGAATCACCCAATGATGTAGGGACTCGGGAATCAGACTCATCAACTCATCTATCTTGGGATCTTTGAAACTGTACTTATTAGTCTTTCTTTTTCTAGAATCCATGGCCAAAAGTACCTGAGGTATTCACAAAGAGTCAACTTTAATTCCCTTGAAACAGGATGTTTTAATACATGCTCATGGGTGCATGAATGCATGATGCAACAATCACACACAAGATCACAAACATAGGGTTCATAAGTTCAACGTCACGAGCATGAGGTCGAAGGTACTACCCATAAGGTATGATCTAAAAGTTTATCACCTGCCGAACAAGGTTCTAAGAGGTTCCCAGAGTCTACATCCTTCCTTCGGATATTACCAACAATCTGATTGACTCGGTAATTATCAATATTCGCAGGAAAAACTCATCCGAGCATAGTATCGCGTGACATCCATTTCTGGATTACTCTGTCATAGCTTCTGCACTACACCTAAAAGGCCAAGACGGGTTAAATTTTCTACGGTCTTCAGTTTCAGCAGGCTCCCAGGTCGAAATCAGCATGTCTTCCCAATTACTCGGTAAAAGACACTACAGTCAAAGGGACCTCCACTGAGTGGGGATATCATGTCTCCTTTTTTGGGATTAATCCCTCAAAGTTAACACGACTATACCACCCGTCCTATCTTAAGTTTGCCCAAGTCCGTGTATAGGACTTATGAGAAATCACCAAGCACCCAGAAAACCAGGAAAATCCAGACAACCATATATACAACACATAATATACAAACAATAATAACACATACACAGATAAACAAAGATAGGCTCAACCCACTTAGGGATGGACCAGCAATAGGTCAACCTGTCCCCAACAGAGTCACCATTTTTCTGTAGCAGTAGAAATGTCGAGACAAAGCCATTAGATTAACTTAACTCGCACAGGTCAAAATAAAAATTATCACTGCGCTTTATTGTTTCCAAAGAATTGGGAAAAGAGCGAATAACCCAAAAAGAGGGGGAGAAAATCTATGTTCGGGGGTTGGTTATGCAAAGGGAAGGTATTAGCATTCTAAACATTTACGGTACTCCGCAGGAACCTCTTTGAAAATTTGTGTATTTTGTTTATTAATGTTGTATACAAAAATGGATTGTGGGGATGAGGAAAGAAGTATTTTTTTTATTACTTTTGCACCCTCTGTGGTTGCGATCCTTTAGTACCTACGTACCACCTTCCCTGCAATAGAGGATCAGGGTACTTATAGTTTACCTTTTAAAATTTTTAAAACATAAGTGTATTGGTTAATTTTAGGAGATAAGACATCATTTCCATTGTCCGAGTGGAAAACATACTTACTACCCACAATTATGAGAAAGGAGAATTAACATCATCTCATAATGGAGGATATAGTTTGGATTTTAAAATTAACAAAGCTTCACTTAACACCCAAGTGGAAAATATCTCACTTCACTACATATTGTATAAGTATAGTTGTTTGCATCACTACAAGGATTGACAAGATTCTAATCTTTTGAGAAAATTTTAAAGATAAAAGCCAAAATGGAAAAAATAGTTTGAATGAGATTGATTGACTTTTAGTCTTCTCACAAAAATGTCAAAGTATTATTAAGTTGATTAAAGTTTGATTAAGAAAATGATTTTTGAAAATGTATGGACATCGATCCAAGTTTATTATGAAAGTGGTTCAAGTTTTAAAACAAGAAGAGTTTTCAAAAGGAGGGAGAAGATTTTTGAAATTAAAGAATATGGGAGGAGATGAAGGGGCAATCCTAGAGCATCAGGTAAAAACTAGGGAAAAACCGTCTAACCAACAAGAAGCCAACACTTGATACAATGAGTCAATGTAGAATTCCATCCTCTGGATTTGAAACCAAACAAACAAATACAATAACCTCTTAAGAAAACCAAGCTCCATTTGCATTAAGTCTTCACAAAAATTGGGCAGAGTAACAGCTGTATACAGATGAATTCCAGATCACAGACAAAGCATGTAATTACAATTACCTGCACAAAAATCAAACAAACAACCCAATGTCTTGGAGTAAACCCCAATAACTCTAGACAAAATAACAATTGAGGTCACAAGGTCTCTAACATAGGTCAAGGTCCCTAATCCTAAGTCCAAGAAGTCCATGTCTCCAAAGTGCCAAGGATAGTAACCAAGTAGTCCAAGTAACATTAAAGTTTTTTAGGGTTCAACTTGATTATTAAGTATCTTCAAAAAAAAAATGAAAATCTTAAATGAGCAAAATAAAAATGACATAAAAGTAAATGCTCAAGTGAGCAAAGATGAAAATAGCATGAAATGTAAATGATAAAATAAATGAGTTTAAAGTAAAGGCATAAAGTAAAAGCATAAAAATAAAGTAAATTGTTAGGAATAAGTGGTTAGTTGAATGACCATGTTGAAACTTGCATTTGAAACTCATTAGAGGATTGGTAGAACCAAAGCCTGTCAACAACAAGTTGCATTTTCTTTTTGTCAAGTATATCATCCATTTAACAATTCTGATGACAACCATAAATGATCAATGATGTTTAAGTGATTCACTTTGACTAAAGTTTATGAAAATTCATTAGAGGATTGATAAGACTAAAGCCTCCTAACAATGAATCTCAAGGTTATTGGATCAAAGGATTCAAATTAACATACTTGGGCTTTCAAAAATGGGTTTGGGCCACGAATGATCATTTCTCGAACCGGGACAAAATTTAGCGCTATGTAAAGCAATCGTAAGTGGACTTATATAGAAGTCGCACCTATTTTGAGGATGGTCAATAGCAATCTATGTACCATATGTTTAGAGAAATGATATGTAAATCATTCTCCAATAACATTTAGTACAAGTAAGAATGAGATAAGATGAAGAGGGATGGGGTAAGAATCAAACCACATTTGAATCAAAAATTTGATCAATCTATTATTAAAATCATTCATATATTTTTTGTGGAGTTAAACTCAACACCATGGATCCAATGATGTTAATAAAGCTCATGATCAAAATCTCATAGTCCAAGATCAAACAGAACATATACAAAATAAAATTGTATTTTAAAAAATAAAGAAAAAGATTTCTAAAATGGGTTTTTAAATGAAAGTAAAAGGGTAAAATAACAACTATATTCAAAACATCCAAGAAAAATTCAATGAGACCATAGAAAAATCATAAATAAGCTCAAATATTTTTATAAATTTTTTGGTAATTTTTTAAAGTAAAAAACTATTTTTAAACTAATTAAAATTACTCAAATAAGTGGAAAAAAGATCAAAAATAGTAGAAGTCAGAATAAAATTCTAAAAAAAATTCAAAAGGTCAGAAATAAGAGATGATATTGATGAATTTTTTCAGAATTTAAAAATGTTCAAACGTATTTTTAAACATTTAATATAACTCAAATAAAGTGAAAAATTATAAAAAATATCAAAACACAAAATAAAATTGTGAAAAAATAATAATCAGAAAGAGAACAGTAAAAAGTATTTTTTAGAATTTTTTTCAGATTTTTTGAAGTTAAAATGGATTTTTTATGAAAATTTGAAGTTTAAAACAAATAAAATATAAAACCAGAAACAAAAAATAAAGTCAAAAAAATATAGACCAATGGATGAGAGTCAAAACACGTTAGTAAGCTAATTAAATGGATAAGTCACGTTGTGCATATCATGGTCCTTATTGAATAAAGCATTGAATCAAATATTAAATCAGATTTTCGAAAATTCCAAATGGCACACTTTCATTGGTTAAAGGATGACATGCTGATCATCTTCAACCTCCATCCAGTCTCGAAACCAAGTTCCTCAAATTGTAAAATTAGAGTTCAAGACATGTACCATTCGCTTCGTCTAATCAAGACGAAGACAACCACACCATCACAAAAAATTTATATAAACTGTAGCTCAGTCGTTTTGGAAGAGAAGTTTTGAAAAGAGATTTGAAATTTCATAGTCAAAACTTGTTTCCAGTTGAAAACAAATGTTGCGACTAGAATCAGGATAATGAGAGCTTCACAATAAGTATCAAAGTTTGAGAGAATTGGTGAAGGAATCTACCTATTAAAGTTAAGTTGTAGAGCTCTAAAACTGGACTTGGCTAGTACGATTTAGGGAGTTTTGGATCTTAATTCTTCTTCTGTTAGCTTCAGTGAGGATCAAGGAGGGTGAATTGACAAATAAAAATGATTGAGAAAGATTGTAAGAGCAAATTCGATGTTGCAGAAAATTGTGTTCAAGAGAGAGTTTGGAAGGGAGATTCTGGCTTTCCAAGCTTGAAAAACTGAATGAGGGATGATCTTTTATTTATAGGGAAGTTGATTGAATGCTCAAGCGTGTGAAATGATGAAGTTTTGAGGGAAATAGTATGAAGTTGCAAACAAGAAATGTGTGACTTGTAATTTGATCAAAACTCATCCAAACTTTATGTTTTATCATGCTAATCACTTATGGAGGTTCACTAAACGTGATTAGAAGCAAAAACACGCAGCAATTTTGTGTTTAGAAGCCAAAACAAGGATTTCAAATCCTGACTTTTGGAGAAACCTCAGTTTCAAGTTACCAAATTCAAATCAATGGCATTCTCAACTCAAGTGGTCTTAGGACATGATTCTTGAAGCTTTAGAAAAATGAGATTACAAGCTTTACAATGTGCAAAGCATGGGATCAAATGGATGCTTAAGCTGAAAGTTGTGATGACTTATAATCTTTTACATCCAAACATGACCTTCCACTTGAAATTTGCTCTTGATCAAAAAAGATGGCATGCAGTAGGTCTATTGAATGACATTTTGAGACTTGAACCATTCAAAATATCCAAAAATTGAGAAAGTTATGACTTATTGAAGTTGGAAAAAATTTATGAAATGACCTATAATCTTTTGCATCCTTAGGGCATCTTTCATCAATTTTCATACTTTGCACTTCAAAGATGGGTCAAAGTTCAAATATTTATTGTCATTGTGAAAAATTAATAGGCTCAAGGTGATAAAAATTGACCAAGTTATGATCATTTGAAATCTCCCGATGGAATTTGAGGGTTCATCTGGAGGACTTGTAATCTTTCTTCATCATCAATTTTCTTCCACACAAAATTTCCTTTAAACTTTTGAAGTGATTTTTTTATAACCATTTGAAGAGAAGCATGTCTTTGGAATCACTCAAAAATACCAAAACATGAGAAATATATACCCCTTTGAAGTTCAAAACCCTAGCTCCTAGAGCAACAAAATGCCTTGGGACACCTTTGCAATTTTGTCTAACCTTCTTGGAAAAATACTTGTCATGTGAATATAATTTGTTGAGGAGGATAAGGAGAAACCATAGCAATCAAAACCACTTTCAAATCTTTAGAATTGTAGGAAATATGCACTTATGATCAATGCAAATAAAGACTTGTCCTACTATGTCAAATTTCTTCAATCAACCCTTGTACCTTTGAAATATTTTTGACAACTTATGGCATGATGAATCATAATATACTTTATCATGATGTTATTTCAAAATATCTTCAATAGTAAAGCTTGAACCTCAATGAAGCTTTGTTGAAGAAGGCATGGAAATAAACTCATGAACCTATGGATCAACTGGATGGAATGCATTGTGCTTTCACCTAAAACATCATCGATTAGAGCAAAAATTCCTTGTATTTCTTAGTTAAAAGTTAATCACTACAAAACATAGATGATCACAAAATACAAGCCAGGGTGCTTGGTGATTCCCCATGAGCAAAACTAAAGTTAAGGAGAAGAACCAAACCCTAGTGTGATCTTGTTGTGATTGAATTGATGTGATGTGATAGAGGGATTTTAGGGGCAAAAATTGGGGTACAACACCACCCCATGGCCGCCCGTTTCCTTCGACGCTTATTTTAACTAGCTCTAAAATTCTGGCAATTACATAATATGGAAGAACGGATGTTACAAACATCTGAATATAATGTCATGACGGATGTTACAACATCTACCTATCGACTGAATATCAATACCAAACTGATATATTATGCAGAATTATAAATGAAAAATGATAAAGAAGACAGTAAATTGTTAACCCAGTTCTGTGAAACTCACCTACATCTGGGGGCTACCAAGCCAAGAAGGAAATCCACTATTAGCACTATTAATTCGAATCTAAAATCCCTCGTTTACAACCTCACACTTAATCTCTACCCAGTGCAACTTCTACCTAGGTACTTCCTAGATATGAGAACCCACTCACTTCCAATCACCATAGTGATATCAAACTCCCCCAATCATAGGGAAAAACAATCCCAATCCCATGAAATGTCAGGAAGAACATATTTCCCAATTACAAATACTTAGTTAAGATTCTTAACTATAAACAATACTTGGGTTTCTTAAAAGCTTCCACCAAGAACAATACTCAACTCTTTTCTTAAAAGCTTAGAGGAGAACGATACTAAACTCATTAACTAAAGGCTTTTGAGTGAGAACACCATGTCTACCACAAGTATCAAAAGATACAAGAGTTACTTACACCATAATGAACGCGAGAGACTCTCAAACCTAAACCCTTATTTTACAAAATGTTAAGAATTATTTTTCCCTAAGTCTTGGTCTTCCTTTTATAAGCCTTCAGTTATCCATGGGGCTTTGAAATCTCTTCTCAATTATTCCTTAATCCATGCGCTGATTATTATAGAGAACATCTCCTTAAATGTTGGAACAAATCTTCAAGTATCCTAAATTAGCTCAACAACCAATTTCATAAACTTTTAATGTTGTTGGAGATTTGACTCACTTGTTTCAGATTGAATCTTCTTGACCTGTGAATAACTGAGATATATCTAAAAGGAATCTCAGAATCAAATCAAATCCTGTCAAGAAATATCAAACAACAGCACTTGCTGCACCAGACTAAGATGTCATGACATTGTCTTCAACATATGGTTGAAAATCACATAACAACACATCATGTTATGACAAACCATGTTTTACCAAAATTTATTCAATCACAAAACCATGGTACTAACAATCTCCCCCTTTGGAAAATTTTGACTAAAACAATCTTAGCACAAAAAATCTAGGAGATTCTTCATTATGAAAAATGTCAGATAAACTTTGTTTGACATCTTTGCACATATCTCATCAGAGCAGTAGCAGCAACATCAACATCCTCCATTTCAGTCAGCATGACAAACTATCATGCTCCCATTAATAGTTGTATGCAGTAAGCAACCACAATAGATACTCTCCCTTAGCAGTAGCAGACAGTCCAATCACATTTCTAAATCAACATGTCAAGATATGTGATGTAACATTAGGACACAAAGCACACCAAAACTTTACTCCCTCTTTTTAGCCAAAATCTTAACAAAAACTGGAGTAAATGTACACAACCATCGGAAACACACATTGTATATAGGAGCAGTTAGAAACAGACAAGCTTATTACTCCCATATCACTCAGAGCCACTTCTAGGCATAGAGAATTAATTCTCCTCCCCAACTAGAAGAAGAAAATTTTCCCGAAGCACAAGAAAACCATCCCAAGAAATCACCAGACCAGAACTGAGAAAAACCCAAACAACCTGCATAATCTATCCAAGTTCACACATATGAGACTCATCTTCTTAGAATAACACACATGAGCTATCCAAGTTCACACATAAATAGAATGTCATAACATCTGGTTTGACATCTCTGCACACCAGAAAACACAATAATAACAATAGCACACAAGCATGAAAGACCCTTAAACAGTTGCAAGATCAACGCACTTTAACACTTTTACTCCCCCTGCAGATGACCTTCTGTACTCCTTACTTTTAAACATTTATACGAGATATACCATTGACATGAATACCTTGGTTGTTAACTTAAGAAAAATTTATTTTGAGTTCAGCCTACTCTAAATTAGCATTATTATCCTCTTTATCTTCTAGCTCACCAAGCTTTATAGAATCATCCTTATGCTAAGATTTATTTCATTTTGAAACTTACCTTAGAACGAATGATTCTTAAACATAGATATTATCTTGCTTGTATCGAAGAGTCTGTCAATGGAAGCATTTCTGAAGAAAGTGTAGATACTCTTATTATTAATGCACCACTCATTACAAGAGAGAGACACTCTCTTTTTCTTTTACTCTTCCCGAGATTTGACTACACAATCTATGCTAACCATAACCATAGCTGACTGGACATTAAAGTTTGCACGTCTCCTATGATGACTCTGTACCAGAGCAATTTTTAAAACACCCTTCAAGGTTTCCTTCTGTCAATTATCCAACGACTTGCTAATTATGGCTCATAATATTTCCCATAAATCCCAAGCTAAGGAGAATACCTTTACATGCAGCAAGATGACTGATCGAACTAAGACCAATACCAATGAGCTTTGTCAAGTCACACTTGCAAATTGGATTACATAGAATATACCCAACACGCCATGGTACAATGTCATAACATCTTCTTTGACATTGTATGAAGAACATTAAAGTGCAACAGTTTCCTTCAGCATAATACTTCTCCTTAGTAAAGACTAGGATACAAATGAAACTTGGATGATTCAGGAGACAAGATTGCTTTCCAAGGATAGTCATCCCCTATTAACACTAACATCACCAGATTTGTCTTTGTAAAGATATTGGGTGCCCAACTTTAATCCAACATACACTTGTCAAGGTCTCCTTAAATTCTAAATACAAGATAACATCATACTTGAAAAGTAGTGAAGATCCCTTTACAAACCAAACTTCTTATCATTCATTCCTCTAGATAAAAATCATGAAATCTAGTTGACTTGAGAAATTTATGATTCAGTTCACGAAGATGTTAAGAGTCTTCTATCTTGGAGAATCGGTTTCCTGAGATGATGTTCCAACGTTTGGTTCAACATCCTTTCCTTTTTTAATGAAATCAATACCTCTATAAATTTTACTAATAGTAGTGAAGCTCATAAATATTTATTAACTATAGTTAAAATATATAAAGATCTTTGAAGACTTTAAAGATTTATGATTCTTCCATGTTGTAGCCCATCCAATTCCTTTTCAGAACAACAATCAAGGATATAAACATGCTTCTATTCACCATTTGGAACCCAACTTTCCTTTGTAGAGGTTTATCAAGAACTTTTGATAACTTTAAATAAATTTTTTCTTCATTTTTTCCCGAAAGTTTACCAAAAATATCAAAAACTATAACAAGGGCATTCATCAATTCAATCAAGCTCTCATCTTGCAAAAACCTGATGAGGTTCACACGATGAAGTTCTAGAAATATAGCAGTAGACTGATGTTGTAACCTTTGTTGTGACATTTTCATATCTACTTACTTAGTTATCTCAACTTCATTCTTCCCATTAGTGATCAGTTATTCACAACAAGACCTTGATTGCCCAACTGAATTATTCTAGTCTTAATAAATGTCATACTTTTTAACAGATAGAACATCATCGAGAAAATCATGAATCATCATGTTTTAAACATCTTCATCTTTGGCCACAGCACCAAAGAGCACATATGGCAGAATGATACAAGTTGTTCACCACCAACTTCCTCCTTTGATATGTATAACCGCTGCCAGGTCAAACTTGAGCTGAGAAGAGATTTGTGAAAGCCATTTAACTTTACACTGAAGTGAGAACTTTAATGCAAGACTTGGCCTTTAGCTTGAGTAGACTGATGTCTTGTTATGATGTTGAAACATTTAATTTGACATCATTGACTCAACTTGCTTCTTGGGGAAACAAGATTTGATACTTAGAATTTTCTTATAAGAACATTGATACTAAAACCCCATCCTTTATAAATATCCAAATATCTTCTAAACTTAAAGAATCTCATATAATTGAATTATTGTTCAACAATTTTCATATACTTGAATAAATTTCAAGTTTTGAGATCTTCCACACCATACTGCACATAAACCACTTTATTCCTTTTAAGCCAGTAGATGATGAAGGGATACTTACATATTACTTCCTTGATGACATACTTATTTACTTTTGGTGCACAATTAAGAAGCAACTAACTCTTCATCAAGGGATAGCACCCTCCTTAGGTCAAGCTATCGAAATCCTCTTCAGATGAATCATGAAACATGTAAGACATTTTACTCCATAAATTTTGAAGATTTGGGCACCTTTAAGAGAGGTCTTGAGAAATAAACTCAAGAAGGTTTTCCATAGCACAAGTAAAACTCTGAATGAGAAGAATTAAATTAACTTCATTTAAATGTGTCATTCATCACCTTTAGATTTATCAGGAGCCAACACATCCTCTTATCGCTTCAAGGTAATAATCCTTCCTTTAACCTTAACACTAGAAACAACTAATAAGAGCAGTCAAGGTTCACACATCATAGGCACATGCAGCATAAGAATTCAAGGATAAACTCAACATACTCCAGGAAAGATATCAAGACATCTTATAGGACATCATGCACAAAAAACCATCAGTAGTTGCACAACAACAACATCATTACAACCATTATTATTTGTAACCTTAACACAACCATCAATAGTTATGACCTTAAGAAAACCATCAGTAGTTATCACATCAACGTTACAACCATCAATAATTGTAACAGTAGCACAACCATCAGTAGCTGTGATATAAATACTACAATTATTAGTTGTTTTAGCAGTAATAGAAACTGCAAAAGGGCATACAGAAGCACTAGACAACCATCCGTAGTTTTCCATTAATTACAAGAAGTTGTCATCCTAGACTTTCAATCGCCAAATAGTACTAGAAAGATACTTCCTGAAACTCACCCAATGACAGACAGGGTGCCTGCTCTGATACTAATTGAAATTCTGGCACTTACATAATATGGCAGAAATGATGTTATAAACATCATAATATGATGTCATGACGAATGTTACAACATCTTCCTACAGACTGAATAGAAATACCAAATTGATATATTATGCATATTATAAATGCATAATGATAAAGAAGACAATAAATTGTTATCCCAGTTCGGTGCAACTCACCTACATCTGGGGGCTACCAAGCAAGGAAGGAAATCCACTATTAGAAATATTAATTCGAAGCTAAACTCCCCCGTTTACAAACTCTAACTTAATCGCTACCCAATGAAAATTCTATCTAGGAACTTCCTAGATATGATAGCCCACTCACTTCCAATCACCGCAATGATATCAAACTCCCAATCACAGGGAAAGACAATCCTAATCCCAGGAACTTCCAGGAAGAACATACTTCCCAAGTACAAATACCTAGTTAAGACTCTTAACTAAAAACAATACTTGAATTTCTTAAAATCTTCCACCAAGAAAAATACTCAACTCTTTTTTTAAAAGCTTAGAGGAGAACTATACTCAACTCACTACCTAAAGGCTTCTAAGTGGGAACACTATGTCTACCACAAATATCAAAAGATACAAGGGTGACTTACACCACAATGAACACGAGAGACTCTCAAACGTAAACTCTTATTTTACAAAATGTTAAGAACTATTTTGCCCTAGGTCTTGGTCATCCTTTTATAAGCGTTCAGTTGTCCATGGGCTTCGAAATCTCTGCCCAATTACCTTAATCCACGCGCTGATTGTTACAGAGAATATCTCCTTAAGTCTTGGAACAAATCTTCAAGTATCCTAAATTAGCTCAACAACCAATTTTAGAAACTTTTAATGATGTTAGAGATTTGATTCACTTGTTCCAGATTGCATCTTCTTGACCTGCGAAAATAATTGATATATATCCAAAAGGAATATCTGAAAATTAAATCAAATCTTGTCAGGAAATATCAAACAGTAGAACTTGCTGCACCAGACTAAGATGTCATGACACTGTCTTTGATATCTAGTTGAAAATCTCATAACATCACATCCTGTTATGAAAAACCATGTTTTGCCAAAATTTAGCCAATCACAAAACCATGATACTAACAAGCTTATTTTTTCCTTCTGATTCCAGTGGGACCACTTTCAATTTGTGGGTCTCACGTTTAAGGTGAATTTCGGTCGATTCTTTGCCTCCTACGTATTGGTGCATTATTATTCCTTTTTATTCGCCACATACAACCTATTGATTGTGTGTTTTTTATGCAATCCAGAGTTATTTATTTATTGGTGTTGGAATCATGACTTAAATTGTTAAGGAGAATCCTCCTAAAAAGGGTCTTATTTCATTTGTGTTTCAAGGAACACCTGTTATTACCACGGGTAAATTAAATGGTAATAAGATATATTTGAATTGGCATGCTTCAGTTGAGTTATGGTTTTTAGGGTAACGTATGTCAAATCATCTTACTAAAAAAGGTTGCAAAAATTGATAAATATATCAAAGATGATTGGGACCTATGGAACTTATGTGTGACAATTAATCAGCTTTGCACCACTTCTCCAATCCAGTTTTTCATGAAAGGTCAAAGCATATATATATATATATATATATATATATATATATATATATATATATATATATATATATATATATATATATATATATATATATATATATATATATATATATGTGTGTGTGTGTGTGTGTGTGTGTGTGTGTGTGTGTGTGTGTGTGTGTGTGTGTGTGTGTGTATGTGCATGTGTTTGTGTATGTGTGTTTATATTTTTCTCTTCATAATAAAAAAACAAGAAATAAAGGCATAGCTAAATAAAAAAGGCATAGCCTACTGCGTATACCTAATCCAAACCCTCTGGCCTTTACTCTGCTTCATGTATCCTACTGCATTCGATGCCTCCCCAACCATCCTCTCTATGATGGACACTGCCTCAGGACCGCCCTCTCAATGATCACTGATTCCAAAGCCTTTTTCCCAATCAACTGTATCTGCTGATAGATCGGCAAGACATCAGTGGCATGGTCATCCTGGGTCTGCTAGTTCTCCAAGATCTTCTCATGAGATGGCCTAGGTGGACGTCTAGGAGCATCTTGTGTCATAATAAGGTGTAACATTGTGTAGAACCATGTCATGTATCCCTCTACACAATGCCAACTATTGGTTTCCCGCATCATCTGATACTCCTCTAGAACCATATGATTCTCCCAATCCTAGAAGATTCCATCGAGCTCCCGGTAGACAATAGTGTTGGGAACAGTCTGAAAGGGAGATCTGGGTATGGTCTGCACATAGCAAAACTGTCGCATGCATCGCTCCAAAAGATACCTGGCCATAATATTAGTCCCGCATGCCAACCACCCTGAGTATAATGAGATGGGGGTCTAAGGGGACAATCTCCCTGTGATCATCAAACGACGTTTAGATGATGTCATCATGAACAATCTGATCAAGATACACCTGAAACAGTGAAACATAATGACTCCCTCTATGAAGGATATACATGGAAGCCCTCAACATCTCCTTACTATATTGTAGATCAAAATTGAAACCATGAATACGGTGGAAGTGAGAAATGGTTCATCCTATAAAAATGAATAAGAGCTATGTAAGAACAAAGAAAATAATCCTTTCCTTTCTACTCTCTTGTTTCCAACAATCCTGAACAACAAGATATTACAAATCAAATATGAAATTATTTGAGTAATAAAGTTGATGAATATGTATTACTCACTTAGATTGATCTTTTCTTTCAATCATGTAATTTATAAAGATAATATTGCTTAAGTGTTGATGAATATGGTATGAATTTTCTAGAATGGCTTTGAAACAAATGCAGAAAATTATTTGTGAAAGTTTGATAATCACAACACTTTATTTTGACAATTTGAATGAATATTGTAAAGTTAAATTGAAATGAAAGAGGTGATTTGAAATATGAAAGTATAGTGTTTATATAGTGCCTTAATACCCTTTTGAAAGTTTGTAATTTATTGGAACAATGCATCTTTTAAAATATCTCAAATGGAAAATGTTCAGATTTTAAAATAAACAATTATGACTCTGTCAACTTAGGAAATCGATTTACCATATGTGGTAATAATTTTCCTATGAAGCGTTGCACCCATAATTCAAAATTAAAATACTTTGAAAATTAGGGCGGTTTGATTAGTTCTTTTACGGCGGTTTAAAACGGCTTAATTTACGAAAAACTGAATGTTTGAAAAAAATTAAAAAATTAAAAAATTGTCTAAATTTTTGAACCAACTTTATGTAACATCTATTGATTTATGCAAGTCAATAGATTATATTTGTAAGTGATTTAATATGGTTCAAACATGAAAATAAATTTTCAAATATATGATATAAAATATTTTGTTTTAAAGTTAGATATAGTGAGATATTTTAAACCAAGTGAACCATGCATGCAAGTGAATTTTAGATATTATTTTGAGCACTATTTTATCAAAATATATATATATATATATATATATATATATATATATATATATATATATATATATATATATATATATATATATATATATATATATATATATATATATATATATATATATATATATATATATATATATATATATATATATATATATATATATATTGCATGATAATACCTCAACAAATTAAGATCAATGCAAGTCTTCATGTGAGACCTCATCAAACATTCATACAGGATGAACTTGAAGCCTTTGTCACTACGCTAGTTTTTTAAAATATTTGCTTTTAAAATATAAAGTATCTTTAATGGATATGAAAGTTATTACTTCAACTTTGTCAATTCCAATAATTCTTTCTTTAAGGTATTCCCCGTATGAAATCTCCCTTGGACTTGAGAACTAGATTTGAAAGTTAGTATATGTCTCCCATCAAATGCTTAGATCCACCACTAATCAAAACATCATAGATTTTAAGTGGTCCTTAAGCAAATCTACCAAAAAAATTAAGTTTGATTTGGTACCCAATATTCTTTGGATCCATCATACGTTAGTTTCTTTCTTAACTCACACATAATGTTCACTTGCCACACTAAAATTTCTAACATAGAAAACATTGGGTATATGACCAACAATACCACAATAAAAGCAAGTAGGTATAAAATTTCTTCTATATCTAGGAGTATAAGATTTATTCTTAACAAATATTTTCCTTTTATGATAATAAAGAACTTTTTGGGCTTTATTCATTTATTCCTTGTTGGATTGGTCACTTACCTTAACAAAAATATTTTTACTAGTACTTGGTTTGTTAAATTTTGAATAACCATTATCACTTTTATCATTATAAAATCTTTGTTAACTAAATACATTATCCAATCAAATTTGTTCCTTTTCATACCTTTCAAGAACTTTGTTCAATTGGACAAGTTGGAAAGAAAGTAATCACATTCTTTGCATGTAAGATTTTGTTTTTCTTTTTCAAGAAAATTTTGTTCAATTTGAAAATATTTTTCCTTGGTGTCAATATTTTCTTCAAGAGATGATATATGTTTCTTTTGAGTTAACACCTTTTTATACAAAATTTTACATTCATTAAGTACATCAATAGCATTTAGAGCATCATTACATAAGAAGATATTTCATTACTAACCTCTTCTTCTTCGTCATCAAAATGATATATTGTTATAAATGAAATATTTAGATGTTCTTCATCTGAAGATGAACTTCTTTCATTGTCATCCCATGCTACATATGCTTTATTTGGTTTTTTTCCTTCTTTGCTTTTAAGTATTTATTCTTATTTTGAAATGTAGAGCATTAACTTTTAACATTACCTTTTTCTCCATATTCAAAGCATTTAATTTTCTTTTATGATGCTTCCCCTTTAATGATATCATTTTTCTTTTCTTTACTTAGGAAATTTTTAATCTTCTTGATAAGACCATCATATTCACTACTAGTGGATTCATCCTCTTGATTTCTATCATGATTTTTTATCGTTGTCTTTAAAGCAATGTCTTTTGAATCTTTTACTTGGATTTCATGCTTTTCAAGTCTTGCAAGTCTCGTCTCATATTCTTGAAGTTTTCCGAACAAAGTTACAGAAGTCATTATGGATAGATTCTTCTTCTCAGATATTGCTGTCACTTTTGGTTTTCATTCCCTGGATAAAGATCTAAGCACTTTAAGATTAAGTTCTTCATTAGTTAAATTCTTACCTAGTGCTTTCAAATGATTTTTCAAGTGCACAAATCATTTTTACAAGCCGAGGATTGATTCTCGGGGATGCATTATGAATAATTCGTATTCTTGACTTAAAATATTCAATCTTGATATTTTAATTTCAGTCGTTCCTTCATAAGTTTCTACCAATGTATCCCATATTTCTTTTTTTGTGGTGCATGCCAGAATTCGAAAGAGTTCATCTATGCTAAGAGCACCTTAAAGAAGATTGATTGCCTTTTTGTCATAAAGGACATTTTTCTTATCATCATCATCCCATGAGTCTTTAGGCTTTGATGTACCAACACCGTTGACAACAATTTTAGGAACAAATGGACCATTTTGGACAACATCTCATATTTCTTCTCCTTGTGCTATTAAATGAGTCGTCATGCAGATTTTCCAAAATTCAAAGTATTAACCACAAAATAATGGAGGCCTGTCATTGCTACCACCGCTCTAAAAAATGAATTTTTATTTACGGAAGTCATTTTAGATCTTTAGGAATATATTACCTATAACCTTCTCTAATGCCATATCTAAGTATTGAGTGTGCCTAAAAGGGGGTGAATTAGTTACTTTAAAATTTTTAAAATTTTAGTGATGAATGATAATATTTTTCTGGTTTATGATGAGGTTATGAAAGCTATAAAGTGAAAAAAAATAAACGAAACAAGGATGTAACCTAGTTCCCTTCACAGTCCAAAGGTACGTCTAGTCCCCTTACAACTTGCAAGAGATTTCATTATTGTTAGATCTCTAGACAAGACAACTTAGTCTCTCTATACAAGACTATAACTAATAAAACCACCAAGAACAATCCTCTTGGATTTTCACTAAGTACACTAAGAGAACATTCCTCTCTTAATGACTCTCTTGCTACCAACTATCTTGGACAACAAGATACACCAAAGAAGTAGAATAAGAAAATAATCCTTTCCTTTCTACTCTCTTGTTTCCAACAATCCTGGACATCAAGATATTACAAATCAAATCTGAAAATTATTTGAGTAATAAAGTTGATAAATATGTATCAATCACTTAAATTGATCTTCTCTTTCAATCATTTAATTTATAAAGATAGTAGTTCTTAACTGTTGATGAATATGGTATTAATTTAAGGACTGGTTTTGAAACAAATGCAAAAAATTATTTGTGAAAGTTTGATAATCACAACACTTTGTTTTGACAAATTGAATGAATATTGTAAAATTAAATTGCAATGAAAGAGGTGATTTGAAATCTGAAAGTATAATGTTTATATAGTGCCTTAACACTCTTTTGAAAGTGTGTAATTTATTGTAACAATGCATCTTTTAAAATATATCAAATGGAAAACATTCAGATTTTAAATAAACAGTTATGGCTCTGTCAACTCAGGAAATTGATTTACCATATGGGGTAATTGATTTCTTGCAAAGCGTTGCACCCAAAATTCAAAATTAAAATACTATGCAAATTAGCACGATTTTTTAGTGCTCTTATGGCGGTTCAAAACGCCTTAATTTACCAAAAACTGAATGTTTGAAAAATTAAAAAATTGTCTAAATTTTTGAACCAACCTTATCCAACATCGATTGGTTTATGCAAGTCAATAGATTATATTTGAAAGTGACTTAATATGGTTCAAACATGAAAATAAATTTTCAATTGTATGATAAAAATATTTTGTTTTAAAGTTAGAAATAGTGAGATATTTTCAACCAAATGAACCATGCATGCAAGTTAATTTTGGAAATTATTTTGAGAACTATTTTATCAATATATATATTGCATGCTTATAGCTCAATAAATTAAGATAATGCAAGTCTTCTTAATGTTGCAATCTTGATCCATATCTATATTGCTTCATGATGCTTTTTCTCATCCTTTGATAAATGCACATAATAGTTCTCTTCATCAAAATAGGATGTTGAAGAAGCTTGACTTCATAATATCTCCATTTTTGATGATGACAACCATTGAAAGTTTAGATGCTTGAATATTATAGAACCAATGAGAAAATCTTATATGAATGCTCCCCCTATCTTTGATAACTCCCCCGTGATCAAAGCTCTCCCATGAATCATAGAGAATTGACATCTTTTGGGCTGAAATAGTTAGAGACAAGCATACACATACACAAATATATCTTATCCCCCTTTGTCATTAACAAAAATGATAGAAAAATACTTAAAGTATATAATAAATTTATGAAAATAAAAAAATTATACCTATAAGTTTAACCTCATGTGAGGCTTCATCAAACGTTCATACATGATGAACTTGAAGCCTTTGCCACAAAGTTGGATTTTTAGAAGATTTGTTTTTAATCATTCAACATAAAGTATATTCAATGGATATTATTGCTCCAACTTTGCCAATTCCAATAATTATTTCTTTAAGGTATTTCCCATATGAAATCTCCCTTGGACTTGAGTGTTAGAACATAGTTTGATTCTACAAATCCTGATTAGAGTTTTGATGATAACAAAATACAAAGAATAAATAAATTCAAATATATATATATATATATATATATATATATATATATATATATATATATATATATATATATATATATATATATATATATATATATATATATATATATATATATATATATAACAAATATGCCTCTTAAAATTATGTTTTGTATATACAGAAGTTCTGATGGAATCATCATCAGAAGATCAGTAATATGTCTACCAGATTATACGCTGAAGCTTGATGACCAGAATATGCCCATAAACAAATACACTCTGACTCTGATCAAAGACATCTTTACCAAGTCATCAACACTCTGAAGCGTTATCATAAGTTAAAGCAAAGAAGACTCTGAAGCGTTATTAATTATTCAAGACAATTAAATGCTAACGACTCTCTTCAGACAAGATCTTCTTCAAAAGGAAAGTGTGTTATTATCATTAAACTGGCTTTATGGACAACGTATCTTTGCCTTGCCTATATAAACAAGTCTGCTTGAGAAAAGACACGCATGCACTCACATAATTTGCCAAGCCTTCAAAACCACGCTTATTCGAACGCTTTAGCAAATTCAGTTTATTCCAAGCTTAATTTGTGTATCTATCACAGTTGTGATATACTGTTTTGTTAGAAAACAACAACACGCTCGTGTTCATTTCTTGTAAAAGATTTCCTTGAGATAAACCGGTTTATGGTTATACTCAAGAAGACTTTAACAGTTGTTAAAGTAGCTGTTGTAATTCTTTGAGAATAATGGATTAAGACCTCGTTGGAGAGAGGCGAAATCACCTTAACGGGTGGACTGGAGTAGTTTGAGATCAAACAAACCAGGATAAAAATACTGTGTCTTGAAGCTGTTTATTATTTAATCCAAGTGTTTCAATTCAACCCCCCCCCCTTCTTGTGTTTTTCACATCTTCAATTGGCATCAGAGCGCCTGGTTCTGAGCTTATAACACTTAACCGTGTCAGTACAAGATACAGCTCAGAAAAACACAATGGCAGGACCAAGTCAAAACATCAGTAATGACAACAATGAAGAAAGGGACAGATTCAGTGGCAAACCTCCAGTTTTTGATGGAGAGAACTTTGACTACTGGAAAGACAGAATTGAGAGTTTCTTTCTGGCCCATGATGCTGATCTGTGTGACATGGTGACTGATGGATACACATACCCAGTGGATGGACGTGGTCAGAAAATTGACAGGAGAATGATGTCTGATCAGCAAAAGCGTGAGTTCAGAAATCATCACAAGGACAGAACAATTCTTCTCAGTGCCATCTCTTACTCAGAATATGAGAAGATATCAAACAGAGACACTACAAAGAATATGTTTTAGTCTCTGAGAATGACACATGAAGGCAACATTCAAGTCAAAGAAACCAAATCCCTTGCACTCATTCAGAAGTATGAGGCATTCAAGATGGAAGAGAGTGAATCAATAGAAACTATGTTTTCAAGATTTCAAATTCTTGTTGCTGGTCTAAAAGTTCATGACAAAGGGTATTCCACTGCTGATCACGTTAAGAAGATCACCAGAAGCTTGCTAAAACAATGGAGGAAAATGGTCACATCGCTTAAGCTAGCCAAGGATCTCAACAAAATCTCTCTGGAGGAACTTATCAGCTCCCTCAGAAGTCACGAGATAGAGCTAGAAGCAGATGAACCTCAAAAGCAAGGTAAGCCTTTAGCTTTAAAATCTAACAAAAAATCTGACACCAAAGTTTTGCAGGCTGTGGAAGAAACCTCTGATGGGTCCTCATCAGAAGAAGATGAATTGTCTCTCCTCTCCAAAAGGGTGAGCCAATTGTGGAAGCAGAGGCAAAGGAAGTTCAGGAATCCCAGAAGATCAAAAAATCAGAATGAATCTTCCTCCAGATACAGAAGGTCAGAATCCTCCTCTGGACACAGAAGATCTGAAGGTTCTTCAGGAAACAGAAAGCCAAACAACAAAGACATCATCTGCTATGAATGTAACGAGTAAGGGCACTACAAAAGTGATTGCCCAAAGCTTCAGAAGGAGAAGCCCAAAAAGAAGTTTGGCTATATGGGATGATTCTGACACATCTGAAGCTGACTCAGAATCAGATGATGAAAGAGCAAACATAACTCTCATGGAAAACATAACAGAAGACAGTGAAGCTTCTGAGTCAGACTCAGAATCGGATACAGAAGAGGTATTCCCTGACTTTACAATAAACTTTACTAAGGCTGAACTAGCTGAAAGCCTTAATGAAATTCTGGAAAGATATCAGCAGATCAGAGTCAAATTCAGAAACCTGAAAATGAATCTTGCTTCTGACTCTGATAAGACTGAGAGTCTCAAATTGGAGAATTCTGAGTTAAAAGATAAAATTTCAAAATTAGAAAACCAATTGCAAAACTCTCAGAAGGAAACAATCCCTGAAACTCCCAGCAATGCTGATGAGATCATCAAGGAGTATGATCACATCTTTCAGAAATTTCTAGCTAAAAGCATAGACAGAAGCAAAATGGCTTCAATGATCTATGGAGTTAGCAGAAATGGCAGAAAAGGGATAGGATATCAAGGTAAGGTACCTACACCAAAAAATTCCATGGATTTAGTTATAAAACGTACTCCACTTGATTCACACTTTATATATGGGCACACACATGACATAAAATATACAAGTAGTGATTACTCTGTCAAACCAAAATTCAACTAGAGTTTTGGTAAAACTAACAAATCAGGACCCAAGAAAATGTGGGTACCTAAGGATAAAATAATACATGTGGAAGATATCTTTAGCAGTAAAGCAAAAACACCAATCATGGTACCTGGACTCTGGCTGCTCACGACACATGACGGGAAGAAGGCATATGTTCCAAAGCCTGGAACTTAAGCCTGGAGGCCACGTGGGCTTTGGAGGAAATCAGAGAGGAAAGATCATTGGCTCTGGAACAGTAGTTTGACTCTAAAGCACAAAAGTGTATTATGTTAGGATATTCTGAACGCTCAAGAGGGTACAGAGTATACAATACAGAAACACAGATTGTGGAGGAGTCAATCAATGTTCGTTTTGATGATAAGCTTGACTCTCAAAAGTTAAAGCAGAATGAATTCCTTGCAGGTATGGAAGTTGAACTCACAGGTACTGAAGACAAATCATCAGAAGCTCTCAACAGAGACACTCCCTCAACATTAGAAAGAGTCACTGCAAGCAATCCAGCACCTTCTGTTGATCAACTCCAGAAAAGACCATCCAGAAGCAGCATGGATCACCCAGAAGAAACAATCTTAGGAAGGAAGGAAGATCCAATCAAAACAAGATCTACCTTCAGAAACTCTGAAGAATCCCTCATGGGACTGGTTTCTCTAATTGAACCAACAACAATTTATGAAGCACTTATGGACAATGACTGGATTCTAGCAATGCAAGAGGAACTAAATCAATTCACAAGAAATGACGTATGGGATCTAGTTCCCAAACCAAAAGGATTCAACGTCATTGGTACAAAATGGGTGTTCAGAAACAAACTGAACGAACAAGGTGAAGTCATCAGAAACAAAGCACGACTGGTAGCACAAGGTTATAATCAGCAAAAGGGGATAGACTATACATAAACCTTTGCTCTAGTCGCCAAGTTAGAATCTATCAGACTCTTAATTTCATTTGCTGTTAATAAAGGCATCACTCTATATCAGATGGATGTTAAGAGTGCATTCTTAAATGGATATATAGAAGAAGAGGTATATGTTCACCAACCCCCTGGTTTTGAAAGTTCCAAAAATCCAGAATATGTTTTCAAACTAAAGAAGTCACTCTATGGTCTGAAACAAGCTCCCATAGCTTGGTATGAGAGACTAAGTAACTTCCTGCTAGAAAAGGAATTCACCAGAGGGAAAGTGGACACAACCTTGTTCTGTAAGACAGTTAAGAATGACATTTTAGTATGTCAGATTTATGTTGATGACATCATATTTGGATCCACTAAACCCTCTCTGGGAAGAAAGTTTGCTAAATGTATGCAGGCAGAATTTGAGATGAGCCTAATGGGGGAACTAAAATTCTTTCTGGGCATTCAGATTAATCAAACCCCAGAAGGAACTTACATTCATCAGAGCAAACATGTCAGAGAACTTCTGAAGAAATTTGATCTCTCAGAATGTAAGCCATCAAAGATTTCAATGTATCCCACGTGCATTCTGGAAAGAGAAGAGGTAAGTAAAAAGGTAGAACAGAAGGTCTACAGAGGTATGATTGGTTCTCTTCTCTATCTGACGGCCTCAAGGCCTGAAATTCTATTCAGTGTTTGCATTTGTGCTAGATTCCAATCAGGTCCTAGAGAATCTCACTTAACAGCAATTAAGCGAATTTTCAAGTATCTGAAAGGTACTACTAATCTGGGTTTGTTTTATAGAAAATCAAGTGATTACAGCTTGATAGGATACTGTGATGTTGATTTCGCTGGAGACAGAGTAGAACGTAAAAGCACTTCTGGAAGCTGACAGTTTCTGGGAGAAAATCTGATCTCATGGTCCAGTAAAAGACAATTCACAATAGCTCTATCAACAGCAGAAGCTGAATACATAGCAGCAGCTGGATGCAGCACACAAATGCTCTGGATGAAAAGTCAACTTGAGGACTTCAAAATATTTGAGAGTAATATCCATATCCTCTGTGACAATACTTCTGCTATTTGTCTCAGTAAAAATCCCATTTTGCATTCTAGGGCTAAGCATATAGAAGTAAAACATCATTTTATTAGGGACTATATTCAGAAAGGGATTCTAAATTTAAAATTTATTAACACAGACCATCAATGGGCTGATATCTTTACAAAACCTCTTTCTGAAGATAGGTTCAACTTCATTCTGAAACATCTCAGCATAAAGCTCTACCCAGAATAAAACTGTTTTGATTCCATATCTTAACCTTCAGAACTTTGTCTATTTTTTCCGTGAACTACTGATCAATCTTTCTTCAGATCTTTAGAAGTATAGATTGTATCAGAAGCTATCCATGAAGATATGCGTGCTTCATTTCAAGGATAGAAATGTGCAGTTCACTCAAGCAAACAGGTGTCATCCAGTCATCAGCTACTTTCTGAGGCTGAACACGCGTTCACGTTTCTGAAAGGTCAAAAGCGCTGATTGGATGCATTGGGACACATGTCATGGGTAACCGTTCCAATATCCTTCTGAATCCCCCAAAATCAGTTGTCATTAAATGCTCATAATCATTATAATTTATTTCTCTCTCTTGTCGTTTATATTTTCAAAATCTTTTTTTAAAAATCTATTTAAACACATCTCTCACTATTTACACTTTTTCACCTTCACTTTCATTTTCTCTACAATCTTATTGATTTCAGTTTGGATCCTTTCTCAAAACTCTTTCAATTTCTTCTCTAAACCTTTGGTGTGAACATGGCTTCCTCAAGCAACCCTACTTCCAGTACTCAGAAAACAGATTCCTCTGAACAATATGAAGAACCCTTCAGAACTCTTCTCACACCCATCAAAAATCTAGAAGTTCTTTCAGAATTGATTGTGGACTTTAACAGTCTTCAAGAGAACGGATTTAATCTCTCTGAAGAAGTAAAGGCTCAAGGCTGGGACAGATATTTTGACCGACTGGTGGATCCAACATTCCCAATCCTTATGAAGGAATTTTGGATTCATGCTTCATCTTCCAACCGTCAAGTTACTTCATACATAATGGGGAAGAAGGTAGTCATAACCGAGGACCTCATTGCAAGATTAATAGGCTACAATGATGGTGGTGTACGATGCATTGACATGGTTGAAAGATGCGCTGATGTCACCCTAATTGCTAGAGAAATCTTCACTCTGGGTCTTCCCTCCAGCAAGATAAGGGATCTAAAAGACCATCACAAAATATGGGCCAAGATTATTTGTGAAAGCTTGATAATCACAACACTTTGTTTTGACAATTTTAATGAATATTATAAAGTTAAATTGAAATGAAAGAAGTGATTTGAAATCTGAAAGTATAGTGTTTATATAGTGCCCTTAACACCCTTTTGAAAGTGTGTAATTTATTGGAACAATGCATCTTTTAAAATATATCAAATGGAAATTGTTCAGATTTTAAAATAAATAAATTTTGTTCTATCAACTTAGGAAGTCGATTTAAGATATGGGATAATAATTTCCTGCGAAGCGTTGCACTCATAATTCAAAACTAAAATACTTTGCAAATTAGGGAGATTTGTTAGTGCTTTTACGGCGGTTCAAAACGCCTTAATTTCCAAAAAACTAAATGTTTGAAAAAAATTAAAAAATTAAAAAAATGTGTAAATTTTTGAACCAAACTTACGTAACATAAATTGATTTATGCAGTTCCATAGATTATATTTGAAAGTGATTTAATATGGTTCAAACATGAAAATAAATTTTCAAATGTATGATAAAAAATATATTATTTTAAAGCTAGAAATAATGAGATATTTTCAACCAAATGAACCATGCATGCAAGTGAATATTGGAGATTATTTTGAGCACTATTTTATCAATATATATTTCATGCTAATACCTCAATAAATTAAGATCAATGCAAGTCTTCATAATGTTACAATTTTTATCCATAGCCATAATGCTTCATGATGCTTTTTCTCATCCTTTGATAAATACACATAGTAGTTATCTTCATCAAAACATGATGTTGAAGATGCTTGACTTCACAATCTCCATATTTTTTATGATGACAACCATTGAAAGATGAGATGCTTGAATCTTTTAGAACCAATGAGAAACTCTAATGTGAATTCTCCCCTATCTTTGATAACTCCCCCTTGATCAAAGCTCTCCCTTGAATCATAGAAAATTTGCATCTTTTGGGATACAATAGTTAGAGACAAGCATACACATACACACATATATCTTATCCTTCTTTGTCATTTACAAAAAGGATGGAAAAAGAGTTAAAGTCTATAATGAGTTTATGAAAATAAAAAATAAAAAATTATACCTATGAGTTTTACTTCATGTGAGACTTCGTCAATCATTCATACGTGATGAACTTGAAGCCTTTGTCACAAAGTTAGTTTTTTAGAAGATTTGATTTTAATCCTTAAACATAAAGTATCTTCAATGGATATGAAAGTTATTGCTCCAACTTTATCAATGCCAAGAATTATTTCTTTAAGGTATTCCCCATATGAAATCTCCCTTGGACTTGAGAACTAGATTTGAAAGTTAGTATGTCTCTCATTATATGTTCCTTAAGCAAATCTACAAAACAAATTAAGTTTGATTTGGTACCCAATGTGCTTTTGGTCCATAGTATGTTAGTTCATTTCTTAACCCACACATAATGTCCACTTGCCACACTAAAATTTATAACATAGCAAGCATTAGGTGTATGGCCAACAATGCAACAATAAAACTAAGTAGGTACAAAATTGCTTCTATATCTAGGAGTATAATATTTCTTCTTAACAAATATTTTCATTTTATGATAATAATAAACTTTTTGTGCTTTATTCACTTTTTTCTTGTTATATTGGTCACTTTCCTTAATAAAAATAGTTTTACTAGTATTTGGTTTGGTAAACTTTGAATAATTATATTACGGTGGGAGAACTGACTTAGTTTTGCATTTTATTGGAAATGTTGCAGATAGCAAGAGTCACCATTGACTTTTATTTTATCCAATAAGGAAAGGGTGAAAAGAGTAGGAAAGACATTGAGATTTTTGAGTTTGGGGGGTAGATTATGAAAAGGGAATGTGTTATCACCCTTTCCATCCATAGTTATCTACGGGCTCTTAATCTCTAGCTCACTTTGTTTGAAAATGCTTTATGTTCGTGTGTTTGAAAATATTTTGAAATTTTCCAATAGTTAGGGAACTTTGTAATGATTATTCTATTGGTTAAGAATTCGTACAAAGTGTTCATTTGAAAATATTTTGAAAGTGTGACAGTGAGAAATGTTTTTGTTTGAAAAATGTGAGCAAGCGATTAAGAACTATCTACCTACTCAAGGTATTTCGTATTATTTTCCTCCTCTTTTGGATAGTGCTATCCTACCATTAGTTAGTAGATAGTCCTATCGTTGGATGTGAAGGGACATACGCGAGTCATCATAGTCATAAAGGCAACTCGTAGGGGCGCTTTAGCAATTTTATCATAAGGGACTAAAGCATTTATCGAAGGTAGCATTCGAAAAGGTCATTGAGGGACTACGATCTTTTTAATCGAGGGACAATGCTAAAGCGTCCCCATATTCAAGGGACATGACTGTGTTTCCAAAGGCAACAATTGAGGTCACTCTAGAGGTGCAAGTGTGAAGAGTGATTTGATTCCAGTTATTTATCTTGAAATTATGGTTTTCTATGATTGTTTTTAATCTTTCCATACAAACCCTTTTAACATACATCTAACAGTTATATACAAGGCATAAAAATATAAATGCAGAAAAGTAAAATACTACGCTATTACAAGGCTTCGAGAATGTGGGTACAAATAGTAAAACAGGAGGGAAAAAGTAAAACCCTAATTAAACTATTACAAATTTTAAGCAGTTACATAATCAGAAAAAATGCGAAATAATAAAACACGCGAAAATGTGAAATAAAGAAAAGAGAGAGAACATTGTTTTATAATTCTTTGACAGAAAAAAGTTTGATGGTTAATCTAATAACCTAATTAATCTTAATTAATAAAAGTAAATTGGTTAATTAAACTAAACAAAACCTAAAAATATAAGTTGATTTTAATTTAATTTTAAAAAAGGGTTAATGAAAGAAAACCTAAAAAACTAAATTAGGGTTAGTTAAATACAAACCTAAAAATTAATTAGGGTTTATGAAAATGTTAGGGTTTTGAAAAAAAAAGTTTTTTGTAAAAAATAGGGAAAGGAAAGAGTAAGAAGAGAATTTGTAAAAAAATGAACCAAATGATAGGGGTGGGTGTTAAACCCACGCACTTGGAACCCTCAGCTAACACCTTCACCAGTGGGCTAAGCGTGCCTTGGTGATAGCAAACAACTCCAATGAGTTTTGTAAGTCATCCTACAAAATATGAAAATGTAAGGAAAATAAATGGCAAAAGGCTGGATCGAACCCATGCCCTTTAAAACCAATGCCTTAATGCGCGCGCTTAAACCACTAGGGTGGTGATACATCCATTAATTAAACTGAAACAAAACATATATAATATAATAATGTGGCCTGATCTAGGGAGGCGCCGAAGCCCTAACTCCGGTCGTCTTCTCTAGTAACCTTTTTTGTCAAACTTGCAAAACATAAGAGGTTATCAAGCCAAAAACATGCTACCCCCCTAAATCGAGGGTTGCAAGTTTGATGGGTTGGTTATTTTGGGCTAAAACAGTCTGGTTTAAGAGCTATGGCGAAAATGATGTAGATCGGTGTAGTTATGGTGAATCTCAATTCTGGTTGCATGGGACCTCCACGATGATTCAAATATGTACTAGTGAACCTCAAGAACATATTAGTAATGTCAGATTTATTCAAAACAATATTAAAACAAAATTATGAATGCATGAAACAATGATAAGGTGGTGCTGCATGCAGGGGTGTTTTGAGCCCTTTAGATCGTTGCAATTGATCTCATCTTACCCTCTAACATTCTTGGGAATGAATAGGATGATTAGTTTGTGAAGAAAGGCACTTTAAATAAGGTTTGAAGTTTTTAGGGTTCTTTGAAATTTTGTGAGATTTTTTACAAGTTTAGAGGCAAGGGTTTTTCGTCGTGATTGTATGATAATGAATGGGAATATATAGGACAAATTAGGTAAAAGATATGGGCTTGGTCTTTGTGTAAGAAAGGCCTATATTTTATCTTATTTATTTTTTGAAATATTAATGAATAAATCAAAATAATTAAATTAAAAATAGGTCAAGGGGTGCACGAACAATATTTGAGGTGTATAAGGAGTATATAGCACGTTTGGACTCTGAAACAATGGCCCAATAGCCTAAAATATAAAGTTTGCCTAATTTAAACTTCATGCATTTGCTCAAAATTTCCCAACTTGCACTGGTCATAACTCTCTCAGTTTTCATGTTTTGAAGGTGATATTGGACTTTTTTGGAAAGCCCAAGGTGTCCTTTACAATCTCTATATTGATGATTTTTGCACTTGAAGAACTTGTCTTGATATAAGTTGCCTTGACAAAAAGAGTCTTTTGTTGACTTTTGAAATGACCTGTAATGTATTGACTCATATCTCTCAAATGAAGCATTTTTTGGACTTGAGATTATTGAGACAAAGTTGTAGAGAATTTAATTTCCTTTATAATGAGCTTTGGTTGAGGAAAAACTGATGAAGCATGTGAGAGTTATGCTTAGTCAAAGTTCAGTTGACTTCTTCTAAGGAAACCCTAATTTTGAAACTTTTGACTTTTGATGATTTGAGGGATTTTCTTGAGGAATCATGATCAACCCTTGATCAAATGATGAATATGACTTCAAAATGTTGATGTTGACCAAAAATATTGAAGTTTTACTGTATGTTGACAACAATTGACTTTGTATCCAATATAGTTAATATTCAATCATCTCAGCAATTGACTGAGCAAACTTGTGATGCAAGGCATGAAACTTGGTATGAGAATTCTTGAAGACATATAAGAGACCATGAATTCCATTTGAGACCTTAGAAACCCAAACTTCCTTGTGAAAGATGAAACCCTAGTAATGGACCCCTTGCTTAGGAGGAGAATTTGTTTGATGAATTCTTGAGCAACCTTGAGCATTTGAGAACCCTAGGGGAATGTATTGAAGAAAAGAGAGGGGAAATATTAGGGTTCAATAGCTGCCCCTGTTCAATCTTCTTAAACCTGAAGATTTAGATTGGCATGTCCGCCATTCGCGATATGAAGGTAGAAGAGGATTGAACACTTAAATGCCCAAAAATTTGCACTCGCATGTGCAAGAAGTATCACTTGGTTAATAATATTGCTTGAATGGGCTTAAAGATGCCATTCGGAGAGGTGACATAATGTTATCGGAGAATGCTTTCCAGAATGAATCTCTAGGGAAGGTGCTTAAGTAGCTACTCATCAGATTTAGTCTCTGAGGGAGATGTTTGTCCTACAGATAGTCGCCCTGTCCTGTTTCGGGGATTGATCTACAGTCTGCTTTTATTGGTAAACCCGTCCTGTTTCGAGAATTCATACCACCTAGTGATAAAGATAGTTTCCCCGTCCGATTTTGGGAATTGATCTTCACATGTTCATAAGAATAAAAATATAGTTTTCCCATCTTGTTTCCGGAGTTAATATTTTCTCGGTCATATAGATAGTTTCCCCGTCTAGCTTTGGGAGTTAATCTTCGACATGTTTGTGTAGATAGTCAACCCGTCCTGTTTCGGGAATTGATCTACAATTTGTTTTCGTGGATAGTTGCCCTGTCTTGTTTCAGGAACCTCGTGTTTTTAGGTAAAGTCTACAAACAGACGAGTATCATCAATTATTCTAAAACAAATTGTAGATTAATTCCCGAAACATATTAATGCATTGTGTAATGTTGTTCTCCAAGTAAATTAGAGTGTCATATGCGTTTCGTATGCATATGCTATGATACTTGTGAATGATGTATGGGTGTGAGATGTCGTTGAAGCGTATCAATAACTTCGTATAACATCTTTGTCTGGGGAAAATAAATCCCTGACTGTTGCTGGAGATGAAGAATATGTGTAATCTTCAATCTTGTTTAGAATGTCTCCGCTGGGAATTCCTGCTTTCTGTTTGAGGATACTCCATTGGGGAATTCAATTTATACTTGTGGAATAGAAGAATTTGGGAACATTGGTTGTCCATCGCTCCGCTGAGGGATTTAATTCTTATATATCATGACTGGGAATAAAATAGATGGATAACCTTCTGAGGTGTTATCTGACTGAGTTTCCGATATGGATGCCGAATCATCTGGGGTTAAACAATATCTGGTCCGGTCTTAGATTTCGTAGAAGCTCTTTAGGGATAGTAGTCTTGATTGTCCTTCACTAGAGAGAGGAATTTTTCCGATGATTTGTAGTAGTCAGAGAAGTAGACTCAAGATGGGGAGACTGAATTATTTTGAGAAAATAAACCCTGCTGAATAAATATACTCTGCTAAGGAAGTGAACCTTGTTGGAGAAATATATTCTACTGAGGAAATGTGCCTTGCGGGAGAAGAGAATTTTGCAGGTTTTTTTTATAGTTTTGGAGAAATAAACTCAATTAGGGAAGAGAATTTCTATGAACTGTGCTGATGACATAATCGCTAATGAGGATTGGGATTCCGTAGGTTGGTGACATTACCGGGGAAAAGATCATACTCCTTTATCCGCTAGGGGGATCTGTTGGGAAGTATGATTAAGTTAAGTGTTGGAATGTTCCCCAATTCCTGTCTTTAAAGCATATTGGACTTGCGAGGAACATATCTTTGTCGGGAATGAACTTATAGAGGTAGCTTTGTGGGGATTTCTCTATGGAGATTTGTGGATGAATTGGGCACTATCCCAACTCCTAGAGTCTCGAGCAAAAGCTTATTCCTATTTTTATGCATATATTTGTTAACAATAATCATATTCATATGCATATGTTCATTCAATTTAGTTATTTGATGCTATTGCGAACAAAACTGAAAAAGTAAAACAAAAATTTGAATTTGAAATAGTATTTATATTGATATTTTGCCTATAAACAAGCAGTTTTTGTACAAAGAGACAAAAATCCTAGTAAGAGGAAGTCGTCGTAAAAATGAGGAAAAGTACAAAGTAAAACAAAAACAGCTATGTGGAATCAATCTCGTCGGGTTTCAACTCTGTTATTGCCTCTATGTCTTTGAGCATCTCATCCCTCGATGTCGAAAGAAGTTGATTGATCTGATTTGTACAATTTGAACTTGATGTTGGTAACAAAGCTGGCTGTAAGTGATCCAACGGGACATAGTCACACGCTTTAATCCCTAACTTTTTCCTGGACCGCCCGTTCAGGTTTCAGTCCACCGGGATACCTTTTTTTCCCAAGCCGCCTTTTCAGGTTTTTGACTTGCCGGGTGTACAATCTTATATATATATATATATATATATATATATATATATATATATATATATATATATATATATATATATCCATGATTTTTGCCCGAACCTTTTGGTTCGCCGGGATGCCCTTATTTTTACCTAGGCCAGTCAACCGAGCGGGTCTTTTTTATGCGTAGTATCTTTTGACTATGCCCATGTTCACAGGGTACGAAAAATCTTCACCGTCCATGGTGGTAAGTATCATAGCGCCACTTGAAAATATCTTCTTGATTACAAATGGCCCTTCATAGGTGGGAGTCCATTTTCACCTAGGATCACCTGGCGGTAGGATGATGCGCTTTATTACCAAGTCACCAGATTGATATTCCTGATACTTGACTTTCTTGTTGAATGCTTTAATCATACATTTTCTGATATATTTGACCATGACAAATAGCCGCCAGACTTTTCTCGTCAATCAAATTTAACTGGTCCAACCTAGTCTGAATCCATTCGTCTTCGTCTAAATCTGCATCTTTCATAATTCTAAGGGAAGGAATCTGAACTTCGACAGGTAGGACAACTTCCATAGACTAGAGAGAATGGGGTTTCCCCAGTTGATGTTTGAGCTAAAGTGCGATAGCCATGAAGAGCGAATGGTAACGGCTCATTCCAATCTTTATATGTCACCATCATCTTCTGTATAATCTTCTTAATGTTCTTGTTGACGGCTTCCACTGCGCCATTCATCTTCGGTCGATACGAAGAAGACTTGTGGTGCTTAATCTTGAATTACATGCAGAGTCTCGTGATTATAGTATTGTTAATATTAGTACCATTATCCGTGATAATTCTCTCTGGGATGCCATATCGACAGATAAGGTTGTTCTTAATGAACCGGGCGAAGATATTCTTGGTAACAGAGGCAACCGAGGCTACTTCAACCCACTTCGTGAAATAATCAATAGTGAAGAGGATGAAATGATGTCCGTTCGAAGCAGTAGGCTTAATCTCTCCAATCATATGAATGCCCCACATTGCGAATAGCCAAGGAGCAGTCAAGATATTTAGAGGAACGAGAGGCAAATGTACCTTGTTAGCGTAGATGTAGAATTTGTGACAAGTTCGTGAGTGGTGATGGCAGTCAGTTTCCATAGTCGACCAATAGTATCCCGCTCTCAGAATCTTTTTATCCATAGTGTTTCCAATGCAGTGAGTACCAAAGATACCTTTGTGCATATCTTTCAAAGTTTTCTCCACTTCCTTCTTGTCTACACAACGAAGCAAAGTCGAATCACAGTTGCGCTTGTATAAAATTTTGTTGCTCAGGAAAAACTTAGCAGAGAACCTCTGTAGGAATTTCTTGTTGTTGATAGGTTCTCCTTCAGTATATTCTTGAGCTTCGAGGTACCTCTTCATTCATGAAACCAGGGTTTCTCTTCTACTTCATCAACGTCAACTTCATAGCAATGTGTCGATTCGTCTAGTATCTCAATAGTAATTCGAGGAGCTTTGTTGTCCCATCTGACTTTGAACATAGATGACATTATAGCTTATGCGTCTGCCAACTGATTCTCTTCTCGTGGGATGTACTAAAAAGTAATCTCCTCGAAGTGCATAATTAGTGTCAATACATGCTCCTGATAAGGAATGAGATTCAAGTGCTTAGTATCCCATTCTCCCTTGATTTGGTTGATCACCAGGGCTGAGTCCCCATATACGTTCAAGAACTTAATCTTCAAGTCAATAGAATCTCTGATGCCCATGATGCACGCTTCGCATTCTGCCATGTTGTTGGTACAATCAAAGCAAAGTCTGGCAGTAAAGGGCATACGGAAACCCTGGGGAGAGATAATTACAACACCAATTATGCTTCCAAGTGCGTTAAAAGCTACGTCAAAAACCATAGTCCATCAGGATCCTGTCTCAGGTCCTTCATACAGTACATGTTCTTCAAAATCCGTTACTGGCATAATATTCTCGTCCGGGAACTCGAAATTCATAGACTGGTAGTTGTCTACAAATTGATGAGCCAAATGGTCTTCCAGTACACTTCCTTTGATTGCCTTATGAGTGGTGTACTCAATGTCGTATTCTTTTAAGACCATTTGCCATCGGGCTATTCTTCCGGAGAGAGCTGACTTCTCGAATATGTATTTGATGGGATCCATTTTAGAGATCAATAAAGTAGTATGGGTCAACATATATTGTCTTAGTCGGCGAGAAGTCCATGCCAAAGCGCAATAAGTTTTCTCGAGTAGTGAGTATCTTGTTTCACAGTCCGTAAACTTTTTTCTAAGGTAGTATATTGCATGATCTTTTCGACCAGACTCGTCATGCTGGCCCAATTAGCACCCCATTGCATTCTCTAGCACTATTAGGTACCTGATTAGAGGTCTTCCTTCAACTGGTGGCATCAGAATTGAAGGTTATTGAAGGTATTCCTTAATTTTGTCGAAGGCTATCTAATATTCCTCGTTCCATTTTACTACCTGGTCTTTCTTCAGCAACTTGAAGATCGACTCACAAGTAGCGGTCAGATGAGAAATAAATCGGGAAATGTAATTCAGTCGTTCCAAGAAACCTCTGACTTCCTTCTCAGTACGGGGAATAGGAATTTCTTGAATGGATTTGACTTTGGCGTGATCAACTTCAATACCTTTACCACTGACAACGAAACCCAGGAGTTTACCAGACCTCACCCCAAAGGTGCACTTGTTCGGATTCAGGCTCAGCTTGTACTTCTTCAGTCTCTCAAATAGCTTGTGTAGATGATCCATATTTCCCTCTTCAGTCTGGGATCTGGCTATCATATCGTCGATGTAGACCTCTATCTCGTGATGAATCATGTGATGGAACAAAGCTACCATGGCAAGCTGATAGGTTGCGCTTGCATTCTTCAGACTAAAAGGTATGACTTTGTAGCAGAAAGTGCCCCCACTGTGTGACGAAGGTTGTTTTCTCTATATATTCAGGTGCCATCTTGATCTGATTATACCCTGAGAAACCGTCCATGAAGGATAATACCTTGTGTTGCGCAGTGTTGTCGACCAGAAAATCAATATGCGGGAGTGGGAAGTCATCTTTAGGGCTCACCCTGTTCAGATCCCTGTAATCTACACACATACGTACCTTATTGTCCTTCTTTGGTACTGGAACCACATTTGTGACCCATTGAGGATAGGATGTAACAACCAAGAAACCTGCGTTGAAATGCTTCATGACCTCAACCTTGATCTTCTCTGACATCTCGGGATGCATACGACGAACCTTTTATTTGATTGGAGAACAACCCTCTTTCATCGGCAGACGGTGAACCATAATATCAGTATTGATCCCTGGCATGTCTTTATACGACCAAGTGAAGATCTCAACATATTCATGCAACATTTGAATCAATCTATTCTTGACATTGCCCTCTAGGTTAGCCCATATCTTGACTTCTTTTCTGTCTACTTCAGTATCTAAGTTTACAACTTCAACTAGCTCTTCATGTGGTTGAATAGCCTTCTTCTCTTGCACTAACAGTCTGGCAAGTTCTCCAAGTATTTTACAATCTTCCTCACCTTCATCCTCAGCTTGTTAGATCAGGTTTTCAAAGTCATAAGTGGCAATAGCAGAGTCGTTATCAATGGGATCCAGAGTGGATGTGGATCTACAATGTATTGTGTGGGTGTGTGTAAGAACACATAGCTATTTGAAAGTGATAATAGTAAAAATAAAGACAAAGAGCACAAAATTTGAATGTAAAATGTCCAATTCTTTATTAAATGAAAACATGTTTTTGAAATAACAACCCTTAACAAATGAACCGTTGTGCCCCGGGTAAGGCACAAGGTTTAAAGTCATTGTTTAAATATTACATAACCAAACTTTGAAAGAAATAAAAATAGAAATGTAGCTATTAATCCTGACTAAATGAGATAGAGATAATGACTTGAGTCTCCTAGTTGTTTGGTTCGTTGCCGATGGTAGGAAAGATCCAGCTGTCAAGGTCATAATCACTGTCAGCATCTTCTATTATGTTGACTCCGTTGTTGCTGACACAGAATGGTGGTATTCCAGCACGAGCGCGGCGAATATCCCTCTGACCCTCTGCAGTGAAACCCAAACCAAATTTGTTAGATTTATACAGAATGTCAGGAAGATGACCCCAAGTAGTACAATCACCTTCTTCTACGACAACTCTAGCATCCTTCAATGAAGCAATTCTGGGCGGAACCTTGGTAACTTTGGGAATGACAAAGACGTCTTCAGTTGAGGCAGGAGGGTGACTTCAAATGTCTGACAGGGAGTCTTGAAGACTTCGCCGTCCATCTCTACATACCGGAAAGATTTCAAGTGTTTAACCATATACTCTTGTTCACCGCAGACAGTAATAACCTTCCTGTTCACAGGATATTTTAACTTCTGATGTAGGGTTGAGGTAACAGCGCCTGCCCATGGATCCAAGGACGTCAGAGTAAACAAGAATACGCTGGCTGGATATCCATCACATAGAAGGTAGATTCAAAGACTTGCGAACCTACCTTGATCAGAACATCCACTTCTCCATGCACCATCCTCTTCGAACAGTCAAAGGCTCTACCACAATATCACTAGGTTTCAGTATAACCCCTTTGCAGTCAAGTCTGTTAAGGGCACCCTTCAGTAGCACATTCAACTAAGAGACAATATCAACCAATATATGAGCTAGAGTAGTGCCCCTGCATTCAATGGAGACATACATGGCCTTGTTGTGATTTCTTCCCTCAGGAGTTAGGTCAGCATCAGAAAAAACTAGCCCATTGTCAGTTATCAAGCTAGTAATATAGTTCTCAAATTGATCGGCAGAAATATCTTGTGGCACATGAGTAGACTTAAATAATTTCACCAAAGCTTGCACATGGGCTTCAGAACACAGTAGCAGAGATAACATGGAGATTTTGGAGGGGGTCTGCCCCAGCTGTTCAACAATCTTGTAATCACTCTTACGGATAATCTTCAAAACCTCCTCCAACTCTTTCCTAGAGGTGTCTTCAACTGCAACTTCTTTAGGCGCCTCCGTCTGGGCAGGCTCTTCGGAGAGATTTCCAGGGATAAAACCCTTCCACTTCTAGTAACCTTACGGGTCCCAGCAATATAGTCATTGTTGGAATCAGTAGTTTTAACACTTTCATCTTTAGTAGATGGTAGTTCTTCGTTGACGCCATGGTAGTAGACGTCGAATCCATATTTCCAAGGAATAACTTTATCCGAGGAATATGGAATAGGTCCAGGTGTGGTGATTATCATAGGAGCAGCTTTTGGATTGGCAGTAATCCTTATAGGACCTTTGGAGGTGATCCTAACAGGAGGGCAAGATATTACAAATAAATCTTGAAACGGATTCTCAACAGACGAAATCTTCTCAACCATAATTATGTGATTGTCCATTAGGCGTTGAATGCCTTATTTTAGTAACTTGCAGGCATTGGGTTGGGTTGCACAATAGTAACATCTTTCAATACAGCCCAAAAATAAACCGGCCTGCAACAAATTCTCTTTGATAATTGGGAAGCGAGTAACCAGTTCACTTACAGTAGCAACATAAATAACATCATCAATAGAACTTACGCCTTTGTCATGCTTCGTAATTGGTGCAATAATTACATTTGGAGTCTCCGGAGGATCAAACTCAATCTCTTTATTGTCAATCATATCCTGAATCTTATTTTTCAGGGGCCATCAGTTATTGGTGTCGAGCCCAGGACTGTTGGAATGATAGGCACACTTTGCATTTGTATTATAGCAGGGAGAGGAGGTGTTGGGATTCTGAGGAGGCTCCCTTAATGTTATCAACTCCGCTTTCAGTAAATGTTGTAATGCCTGAGACAATGGAATACTGATCTTCGTAAATTGTCTTCTCGGAGCGTCTGTCCTACGCTGATTTCCTTGTTGTTGTTGTTGAACGAGCGTAGGATTAGAAATTAACACAACTCCTACAGATTGGTTGTGATCCCTTTTAACACGGCCCTTCTGGCCATAAACAACATTGGTCTCCTTCTTACCACTGAATGTCTTCTTCACAGCACTTGAAGACGCAACCATTGGAATTTTTCCATTCTTGATACCACTTTTGACATGTTCTCCAGTTAGAATAAGCTCAGTAAAACCAATTGAGGAGCTTCCAATCAGATGGTTAAAGAATGACCCTGTCAAAATAACCATGAACATATCAACCGGCTCCTTGTCAAACAAAGGAGGTTGTACTCTTCCGGCTAGATCTCTCCACTTTTGGGAATATTCTTTGAACCCTTCATTCGAGCCCATGACATATTTTGTAATTGCACACGAGTTGGTACAAGGTCAGCATTGTATTGATACTACTTGTAAAAAGTAGAATCTAGGTCTTCTCAAGTACGAATGTTGGTTCCTTCCAGCTGATAGAACCATTCATGTTGTGTACTAGAAAAACTTTCCTGAAAGAAGTGAACCCATAACTTTATGTCAGCTCTATAGGGTTGGATCTTTCAAACATAAGACCGCAGATGGAGCTTTGGACAGGACACATCATCATATTTGGAAAAGGTAGGATCCTTGAACTTGTGAGGGAAAATAACCCCTGAGATAAGACCCAACTCTTCAAAGTCCCGCCCAAGCACTTTTTGTATCTCTATAGCATTAAGTCTATCTTCCGGCTACTTGTATATGTCATCGGCATGAGGATACTGCTAATAAGAATAGTCTTCATCCTTAGGAATTTTACCAGAACCATGGTTTATTCCGCCTTCAGCTTTAATACTTATACCGTCTTCCTCCTGATTCTCATCTTCATCAGAGGAAATAACACATTTTTGAGCTTGCTTGGGGAGGTTTTTGAACCTTCTCCCCATGTTGACGATGATTGGTTTCCGAGTCTTCTTCTTTTTGGTGATGAGCACCATCATCTCTTTCTTCCCCTGGGCTAAGTTTAAAAATGTTTACTGGAATTGGGAATTTTATGCTTGGAGTTCCTTGACAGTCTGTTCTAGAGCCATCTGAAATAAACATCAAGAAGATGAGAAAACCTGCTTAGAGAGTACATGTTATGTGATGATTTGTAAGATGTGCAAATGCAAGTGCAATGTTTTTAAGGACCTTTGCTGGAATTAAATTTTTTTAAACAAAAGGAAACAAAATAAATTTTAGTAATAAGCTCAAATTATAATTGCTTTCAATAAAAAGAGTTACAAAACAACAAAATGTTAATTCAAGTCTCTTATGGGTGCTTCCTCTTTGTATTAAAATATGCATTAAGACTTTGTTCTTCGTGGAGTCATTTTGTCAGCTCCAGTACTTTCTTCTCACTAGCATAGAACTGAACCTATGAGGTATCTCTTTCCTTCTTGAGCTGAATCCAGGACTTCATTAGTTCTTCGAAGTCAGTAGGCATATCAGGATAAAGAACGGTATGAGAAACATCCCCATCAAAAATAGGCTATACGACCACTGGTAGGATAGCAGGATATGGAATTTTAAGATTCTGATACGAGACTGCACCCATCTGAGGTAAGGCTCTAGAGGAATGGAATTCTTGTGTCCCAAAGTCTTGCTATCAATCTTGTTGATAGTGCCCCAAGAACATATAAACCTTTGATGGTAATTTTGAGGATCATTCTCATAGTCGAACACAATACCCTAGATGAGCATATCATGAGGACCGTCCCTTCGAGCATAACCAAACTAAAGCAGAGTTAGAGAAGGATTATAAGTGATACCTCCTCTTATACCAAGGAGTGGTACATTAGGGAATTCCCCACAACGATCAATAATTGTGACATCTTCCTGAGATCGAGAACACAGATGGATATCTGCATGAGTGAGTGACATCAACCTTTGAGATCACCTCAAACCTTGTTCGTTTTTCATCATTGATCATGACAGGTGAAAAATAAAATACTTGGGCAGTAGAGGTATGCAACACATAAGAGTTCCTTGCTTCTTCATAGTATGAGTGTGGAGGGAACGCATGACATCTCCAAGCAAAATAGGTATCGAATTATGGGTAAGGAATATTTTGATGGCATTCGCATCTATTAATTGGTCCGAATTAGGGAACAATACCAAACCATAGATTAGCAAAGCTAAAATATCCTCAAAATCACGAAAATTCATGGCATCTAGAAACCCCTAAGCCTTCTCTATCAGAAATTTAGGAGAAAAACCCTTGACTCCATTCCTTGTTTCCCAATTAGATACAATGTCCGATCGTTTCAGATGTATGGCTACTGCAACGTCTTCAGGTTTCAGAGCTTGCTCTAAACTGGTGAAAGGTATCTGATCAAGAATAGGCATTCCGAGTAATTTAGATAATTCTTCCATTATGGGTACCAACTGATAATCTAGGAAGGTAAAATAGTGATGCTTAGGATCAAAGAACTAGAAAATAACGCTCATCATGTCTTCCTGGAAACCAGTAATAACCAAACCAAGTAGATGACCATGTCTCTTATTAAATTGAGAATTTTCAGGAACCTTTGATACTAATTCCTCAAGCTTAGAAGGTATCCTTACGAAGTTGATTGGATGGTATTCCTACGACTGGAAGCCATGACCCTACAACACAGAACAAAGATAAATCCCATAGATCCTTGAAATGGTTAGTCATGATATGATGTTATGATGTTATGATGTCATGTTTAAATAAATAATAAAGCACAATCAAAGCACACAAAGGCCTTAGGTTTAAGGCTTGCATGGGGTTTAAGGTAAGTACCCTCTTGAAGTTTACTTGGCTCAACATGTCTTAAAGAAGTAACCAGGTTTTAGGGATATCAATATCACTGATTATTCCCACAAATTTTATCTAGCACAGTAACTGACTTTCCACCAAACAAAACCTGAGAGTCGAATATCAATGAGCATAGCATCGAGTATCAACCAACTTCAGAATGCACCAAAGCCGGCAATCTCACTACCTTTTAATGGCTAAGTTGGGTCCATTAAGGTTCTAAAGGTCAGTTAGTGCTTATGACACCACACGGAAGCCTAGTATTCTCCCCGACTGACTCAAGGGACACCAATACAAACCAATGTGTCGCACTAACATAGCCATCACTTCAACCATATCGGTATATGCTTTATAGTTTCAATGATCTATTGCTACTTACCTAAAATGCCCCTAGATCTGGGTGTAGGATCTTTGCAAGAAAATAAACCCGAGAAAACCATAAATTATAAAGCAATCAAGTCAAACAAGTAAAGCATTTAAGGTTATCTAACTCTAAAGGTAACCCCACTTTTTAGTTCTCCCCAACAGATTCGCCAGTTCTGTAATATGGTGGGACAACTGACTTGGTTTTGCATTTTTTCACAAATGTTGCGGATAGTAAGAGTTGCCACCGACTTTTCTTTTATCCAATAACGAAAGGGTAAAAAGAACAGGAAAGACCTTGAGATTTTTGAGTTCGGGGGGTAGATTATGAAAAGGGAAGGTGTTAGCATCCTTTTCATCCGTAGTTAACTACGGGCTCTTAATCTCTATCTCACTCTGTTTGAAAATGCTTTTTGTTCGTGTGTTTGGAAATATTTTGAAATTTTCCAATAGTTAGACAACTTTGTAATGATTCTTGTATTGGTTAAGAATGCATACAAAGTGTTTATTTGAAATTTTTTGAAAGTTTGACAGTGAAAAATGTTTTTGTTTTGAAAAATATGAGCAAGCGATTAAGAACTATCTACCTACTCAAGGTCTTTCGTATTATTTTCCTCCTCTTTTGGATAGTGCTATCCTACCATTATTTAGTAGGAAGCCCTATCGTTGGATGTAAAGGGACAGGCGCGGGTCATCATACAGTCATAAAGGTAACTCGTAGGGGCGCTTTAGCAATTTTATCATAAGGGACTAGATCGCTTACTGAAGGCAAAATTCGAAAGGGTCATCGAGGGACTACGATCTTTTTAATCAAAGGACAATGCTAAAGTGTCCCTATGTTCGAGGGACATGACTCTGCTTTCGAAGGCAACAAGTAAGGTCACCCTAGAGGTGCAAGTGTGAAGAGTGCTTTGATTCCAGTTATTTATCTTGAAATCAGGGTTTTCTAACGGTTATATACAAGGCGTAAAATATAAGTGCGGAAAAGTAAAATCCTACGCTATTACAAGGCTTCAGGAATGAGGGTACAAATAGTAAAATGGGAGGGAAAAAGTAAACCTCTAATTAAACTATTAGAAACTGTAAGAAATTATATAATCGGAAAAAAAAAACGTGAAATAATAAAACACGCGAATATGTAAAACAAAGAAAAGAGAGAGGAATTTTTTTTGTGATTCTTTGATAGAAAAAGTTTGATGATTAACCTAATAACCTAATTAATTTTAATTAATAAAAATAAATTGGTTAATTGAACTAAACAAACCCTAAAAATCTAAGTTGATTTTAATTCAATTAAAAAAAGGGTTAATGAAAGAAAACCTAAAAAACTAAATTAAGGTTAATTAAATACAAACCTAACAATTAACTAGGGTTTTTGAAATTGTTAGGGTTTTGAAAAAATATGTTTTTTGTAAAAAATAGGGAAAGGAAAGAGTAAGAAGAAGAGAATTTGTAGAAAAATGAACCAAATGGTAGGGGTGGGTGTTGAACCCACGCCTTTGGAACCCTCAGCCAACACCTTCACCACTGGGCCAAGCGTGCCTTGGTGATAGCAAACAGCTCCAGCGTGTTTTGTAAGTCATCCTGCAAAATATGAAAGTGTAAGGAAAATAAATGGCAAAAGGATGGATCCAACCCATTCCCTTTGACACCAATTCCTTAACGTGCACGCTTTAACCGCTGGAGCAGTGATAACTGAAACAAAACGTATATAATATAACAATATGGCTTGAACCGGAGAGGCGCCAGAGCCCTAGCTCCGATCGTCTTCTCCGGTAACCTGTTTTTGTCAAACCTGTAAAACATATGAGGTTAGCAAGCCAAAAACACCCTACCCCCCTAAATCGAGGGCTGCGAGTTTGATGGGATGATTATTTTGGGCTAAAACATCCTGGTTTAAGAGCTATGGTGAAAACAATGTAGCTCGGTGCAACTACGATGCATCTCAATTCTGGTTGCATGGGACCTCCACGATGATCCAAACATGTACTAATGAACCTCAGGAACACATTAGTAATGTTAGATTTAATCAAAACAATATGAAAAAAAAATTATGAATGCATGAAACAATGATAAGGTGATGCTGCATGCAGGGGTGTTCTAAGCCCTTTAGATCATTAAAATTGATCTCATCTTACCTCTAACCTTCCAAGGAATGAATAGGATGATTAGTTTGTAATGAAAGGCACCGTAAATAGGGTTTGAAGTTTTTAGGATTCTTTGAAATTTTGTGAGATTTTTGACAATTTTTGAGGCAAGGGTTTTTTGTCGTGTTTGTATGAGAATGAATGGGAATATATAGGACAAATTAGGTCAAAGATATGGGCTTAGTGTTTGTGTAAGAAAGGCCTATATTTTATCTTATTTATTTTTTGAAATATTAATGAATAAATCGAAATAATTAAATTAAAATAGGTCAAGGGGTTCATGAACAATATTTGAGGTGTATAAGGAGTATAAAGCATGTTTGGACTCTGAAACAATGGCCCAATATCCAAAAATATCAAGGTTGCCCAATTTGAACTTCATGCATTTGCTCAAAATTTCCCAACTTGCACTGGTCATAACTCTCTCAATTTTCATATTTTGAAGGTGATCTCAGACTTTTTTAGAAAGCCCAAGGTGTCCTCTACAATCTCTATGTTGATCATGTTTGCACTTGAAGAACTTATCTTGATGTAAGTTGCCTTGACAAAAAGTGTCTTTTTGTTGACTTTTGAAATGACCTGTAATGTATTGGCTCATATATCTCAATGAAGCATTTTTTGGACTTAATCTTATTGAGAAAAAGTATTAGAGAATTGAATTTCCTTCACAATAAGCTTTGGTTGAGGAAAAACTGATGAAGCATTTGAAAGTTATGCTTGGTCAAAGTTCAGTTGACTTCTCCTAAGGAAACCCTAATTTGGCAACTTTTGACTTTTGATGATTTGAGGGCTTTTATTGAGTAATCATGATCAACCCTTGATCAAATTATGAATATGACTTCAAAAATTTTATGTTGGCCAGAAATCTTGAAGTTTGACTATATGTTGACCACAATTGACTTTTTATCCAATACACTTGATTTTCAGTCATCTGAGCCATTGACTGAGCAAACTTGTGATGCAAGGTATGAAACTTAATATGAGAATTCCTAAATACATATAAGAGAACATGAATTCCTTTTGATACCTTAGAAACCCAAACTTCCTTTTGAAAGATGAAACCCTAGTTGTGGACCCTTTTGTTTAGGAGGAGAATTTGTCTGATCAATTCTTGAGCAACCTTGAGCATTTGATAATCCTAGGGGAATGTCTTGAAGAAAAGAGAAGGAAAATTTTGGGGTACAACAATAACCAATACCAATTTTATCATTAAAAAATCTTTGTTGCCTAAGTACATTATCCAATCTAATTAGTCCTGTTTCATACCTTTCAAGAACTCTTTTCAATTGAACAATTTGGAAAGAAAGTGTATCACACTCTTTGCATGTAAGATTTTGTTTTTATTTTTTAAGAAAACTTTTCTTTTCAATTTGAAAATATTTTTCTATGGTGTCAATATTTTCTTTAAGAGATGATATATGTTTCTTTTGAGTTGACACCTTTTTATACAAAATCTTACATTCATTAAGTAGTTCATCAATAACATTTAGAACATGATTATCATAAGAAGATATTTCATTTCTAGCCTCTTCTTATTCGTCATCAAAATGATGTGTTGTTATAAATGCAATATTTACATGTTCTTCATCTGAAGATGAACTTATTTCATTGTCATCACATGCTACATATGCTTTCTTTGGTTTTTAGTCCTTCTTTCCTTTGAAGTATTTATTCTTCTTTTGAAATGTACGAAATTCACTTTTAAGATGACCTTTTTCTCCATGTTCAAAGTATTTAATTTTCCTTGGTGGTGCTTCCCCTTTAATGATATCCTTTTTCTTTTTCTTTTCTTAGGAAGTTTTCAATCTTCTTGATAATTTCATCATCTTCACTACTAGTTGATTCATCTTCTTGATTGCTATCATGATTTTTTACCATTGTATTTAAAGCAATATATTTTGAATCTTTTACTTGGATTTCATGCATTTCAAGTCTTGCAAGTTCTGTCTCATATTCTTGAAGTTTTCCGAACAAAGTTGCGGAAGTCATTGTGAATAGATTCTTCTTCTCGAATATTATCGTCACTTTTGGTTTCCATTCCATGGATAAATATCTAAGCACTTTAATATTAATTTCATATTTATTAAAAGTCTTACCGAGTGCTTTCAAATGATTTGTCAAGTGCACAAATCTTTTTTGCAAGTCGAGGATTAATTCTCGGGGCTGCATTCTGAATAATTCGTATTCGTGACTTAAAGTATTCAATCTTGATCTTTTAACTTCAACCGGTCCTTCATAAGTTTCTACCAATGTATCCCATATTTCATTTTTCGTTGTGCATGCCGAAATTCGAAATAATTCATCCATGCTAATAGCACCTTGAAGATTGTTGATTTCCTTTTTGTCATAGAGGACCTTTTTCTGATCATCGTCATCCCATGAACCTTTAGGCTTTGACGTAAAAACACCGTTGACAATACTTGTAGGAAAAAATGGACCATTATGGACAACATCCCATATTTCTTCTCCTTGTGCTTCTAAATTAACTTCCATACGAATTTTCCAAAAACCAAAGTATTCACCACAAAAGAATGGAGGATTGTTATTGCTATAACCGTCTCTAAAAACCGTATTTTGATTTGCGGAAGCCATTTTAGATCTTTTGGAACAGATTATCTATAACCTGCTCTGATGCCATTTGTAAGTACTGAGTGCGCCTAAGAGAGGGGGGTGAATTAGGTGCTTTAAATTTTTTATTATTTTAGTGATGAATGATAAAATATTTCTGGTTTATGGTGAGGTTATGAAACCTATAAAGTGCAGAAAAATAAATGACACAAGGATGTATCCTTGTTCCCTTCAGATTCCGAAGGTATCTCTAGTCCCCTTACAACATGTAAGAGATTTCATTATTTTAGATCCCTAGACAAGACAACGTAGTCTTTCTATACAAGACTCTAACCAATAAAACCACCAAGAACAAACCTCTTAGATTTTCACTAAGTACACTTAGAGAACAATTCTCTCTTAATGACTCTCTTGCTACCAACAATCCTGAACAGCAAGATACAACCAAAGAAGTAGAACAATAATACACTCATTTCCTTTTTACTCTCTTGTTTCCAACAATCCTGGAAAACAAGATATAACAAATCAAATCTACAAATTATTTGAGTAATAAAGTTTATGAATATGTATCAATCACTTAGATTGATCTTCTCTTTCAATCATGCGATTTATAAAGATAATAGTGCTTAAGTGTTGATGGATATGGTATGAATTTTCTGGACTGGTTTTGAAACAAATGCAGAAAATTATTTGTGGAAGTTTGATAATCACCGCACCTTGTTTTGACAATTTGAATGAATATTATAAAGTTAAATTGCAATGAAAGAGGTGATTTGAAATCTGAAAGTATAGTGTTTATATAGTGCCTTAACACCCTTTTGAAAGTGTGTAATTTATTGGAACAATGCGTCTTTTAAAATATATCCATTGGAAAACGTTCAGATTTTAAAATAAACAATTTTTGCTCTGTCAAATCAGGAAACCGATTTTCCATATGGGGTAATCGACTTCCTGCAAAGCGTTGCACCCATAATTCAAAATTAAAATACTGCACAAATTAACACGGTTTTTTAGTCTTGTTACGGGGTTCAAAACGCCTTAAAATTTACCAAAAACTGAATGTTTGAAAAAATTGAAAAATTGAAAAATTGTCTAAATTTTTGAACCAACCTTATGCAACATATATTGATTTATGAAAGCCAATAGATTACATTTGAAAGTGATTTAATATGGTTCAAACATGAAAATAAAATTTCAAATGTATGATACAAAATATTTTGTTTTAAAGCTAGAAATAGTGAGAGATTTTCAACCAAATGAACCATGCATGCAAGTGAATTTTGGAGATTATTTTGAGCATTATTTTATCAATATATATATTTCATGCTTATACCTCAATAAAATAAGATCAATGCAAGTATTTGTAATGTTTCAATCTTCATCCATAGCCATATTGCTTCATGATGTTTTTTCTCATCCTTTGATAAATGCACATAGTTCTTGTCTTTATCAAAACATTATATTGAAGAAGCTTAACTTCATACAATTATATACACTAATGGTTATATCTAGTGTGTAGCTGCTACTATAATATTCAGAGTCTGGTACAAGGTGTATGACATCATCAGGTTCTGAACATACACTCTGGAAGAAAACATGTGGTTATATGTTACAGTTGAAGTCAAGGTTCTGAATCAATTTTCTGCAACGTGTCTAAGGGACGTTAGTACAAGAGGTTCTAATCATGACTTTGTGGTTAAGCTTTGGAGGCCTTATAAATCTTTTCTTTTATGTGCTACAAGTTCTGAATATTATGAACACGAGGTTTTTCTAAACAAGTTATGATGATCTAAAGAAAAGCAAGTTCTTATAACCAAGTGCTAAAGACTCTGAAAACAAGGTTCTATGTGATAAGTTTTGAAGACTCCAAGACTTAGGTTCTAAGGCTTAAGAAATATTCTTCTACGAAAAGCTTCAATGTTCAACTTTCAAATATCTGAAGCATCTGAAGATAAGAAGAAAGTTCAAATGGTTAACGTGTGATATTGTACAAAAGGTACATAAAACGTCTGTGACCTCTACCTTCTAGGGTGGTGTAAAGACAATCCTTTATATTGTATTATCAACCACTCTCATTATGACCATTGAGAACAAACAACTGGACTTATAGCTATGTTTCTTTACTTAATGGATCTATGTATACAAGCTTAATACAAAAATATTATTCAGAGAAAAGGTGCAAAGCTATCATTGAATAGTAATAAGGTGCATAAATATTATTTTATACTATCCAAACTCTTACACTTTATTCTATCCATTGGAAACTGATCATTGGTACAGGAAAAGTTCTTTCTATCCTCACAACGTCTCTCTCTGTCAAAGGCTATAAATGAAGATTGAATATTCAAAGAAATGTTGTCGTTGCCGTTTTCCATTGGCCATCAAGCTTCATCATGTGAAAGGAAAGCACTTGATGCTGAAGATGTTAAAGATGCAATGCTACACATTTTGAAGACCACCAAAGAAGAGAGAAAACAAATAAATAAGATTTCAATAAGTTGCCATTCAACTATCATCATATGCATCTTGGATGAATCAGAAGATGCAAGAATTTGTTTCTCATAGCTTTCTCAAGAAGAAGAAGACTACGATATGTTATTCAACTTTCAATCACATACATCTTGGTAGATCTAAGAAAAAGCATGGAGTTGTTTCTCGGAACTTTATTAATAAGAATATGAATAAGACCACTACAAGATGCTACTCAACTTTTGATCATATACATCTTTGTAGAACATTGTAATGAACACTAGAGTTGTTACTCGTATAGTGTTTATGTTCGAATCTCTTCATGTAAATTGTTTTAACACTTGAGTTGTTTCTCAAAGAAGTGTTAAACAATATGTGCTCAAAACATTTGTGTAATCTTCTTAGAAGAAGTATTCATGTAAACACAAGATCACCATCAACTGTTGTTGATTGATTCCTTTGGAGACTTGGTGAAAGTCAAATCTCAAGAAGATAATGGTTGTGGACATTATAGGAAATCCTCATAGGAGATCTTGCGTGATCATATTATGTTAGGTCAATGGTAGCCATATCTCAAAGGGGACTGAGTGAAGGTCAGAATCTTATGAGATCACTGATGGATATCATTGAAATGAAATCTTGGTAAGAGATCTTGAGGGATCAGATTCTATTGGGTCAATGAATGTTATATCTGGTTGGATCACTGGACGTGTCATTGTGTGTTAGTCACTAACAGTTTACCGTGCAAGTGTAATCAGTTTGGTTATGGTGGATTAAGTCTTTGGATAAGGCGAAATCAACCTTGCAGGGGTGGACATGAGTAGCCTAGTTAACGGCAAACCTGGATAAAATACTAGTGTCATTTTCTCTTCACTATCTTTATAGCTATTATCATTTGAATGCTTAGATTTTTTAAAGGGGAATGTTTTCTAAGATCACAATTCAACCCCCCCCCCCCCCCCTTTGTTGTGTTTTCTCTACCTTCATCATGAACGGCCTCTCTAAACCAATCTTTATTAGGATGATATAGATCAAATATTTTCTGTGCGTGGTTCACATACTTTATGGGCAGTCGTTCCTGTAAAAATAAATATTATTGTCAAAGTTAGTCGTTAAAATATTTGTGCATAAATCATTTAAATAAAAAAGTGTAATGAAAAATATACCTCTCCATCTCAAACATGCCGAGAGGAATGATCATTGTAATAGATCAAGAGGGAGGTGTTAGAGGGCCCTCCTGGATATCCCGGGTTAACCTTCCTTATTGGTGCAGGTAGTCGTGCATCCAATGTATCATGGGCAGCCTGTGCCTGAACCTCAACCTCCTAGGGTTCATGTGCCGAAACATCAACCTCCTTGGGTTCTTTCTCATTATCCTGAGATGAGGACGCATGAGACAGACGACTCCTCGGAGAAAAATTGGATGTTCCCACCACTTCTTCATGTGGTATCTGACCTTGTCTCTGCCCCTAATAGATATCTTAGCTCTCTCATGCTGAGCGGAGGCAGTCTGGCTTGGCCTGCCAAGTCTCAATGTGTTGTTTGGGTTCTCAGCCATTTTCCTGAAAAAATAATTATTACTCAAAGGGAAGGAACAAATTTGAAAAACTTAAGAAAAAAATAAAATAACTCTGGCATAATTTTGAATGTGCTTATCTAAAAATACTCATAGGAGTTTTCAGATAAGCATATCCAAAAAAATTTGTGACGCCATTTTCGAACCTTCAACCTAAATCACCCAAAAACTTCATTTTCACATCCAAACAACCATACTTTACAAGTTATACTTCAACCTACTAAATTTAAATGATTCTAAATAACATATTATACACATGCAAAATAGAATAATGGATTCAGAGAAACTTACTCAAACTCAGAGCTTTGTATAGTTGTTGAGATAGTTGAAATGAGCTCCGCTTTTTAAAAGTCTCAGAAATTTCCTCAGATGCTTCAGTAACTTGCTCAAAGAAGTTTGGGTAACTTGGAAAACTGAGAATTTGAGTATTTGGGTGCAGACAAAAGAGAGAATAAGGGGTTATGTTTTGAGCCAAAATATATTTAACACATTTCAGATATGCATCTGAAAACCCTTAAAGTTAAATTATATGAGATTTTATTCAGAGATGCACATGCGAAACCCCTCTGATCTTGACAAAAAGATTGTTTTGGACATGCATATCCAAATAAGCCCCTCTAAATATGTAATATGGTGAGTTCAAATATGAATATTTGAATTCTAGGGGTATTTTTGACTTTTCACCAACGGCCTCTAAGAAGGCATAAGAATGTGTTAAGAAATTATGGAATTTTTTAGCATGTCAAACTCAAGCTGTACAAAACCAAATTTGAATCAACCTATTTCCACCTCTATATCTGACTCAATAAAGCACCAAAGTGAACATATTACATTTTCATCTCTATACTAATGAACAAATCATATAATTATTAATCCCCCCCAAATATTAACAAGTGTGCGACAATTTAAAAAGGGAAACATGGGACACTCAAGGCAACTGAAGCATCCGGTCACCTAATAAATAGACACACGACATGGTCACATCATAAATATGGTGGAATGGTGGTTAGAATTGGAGGATAATTTTGGCCACCTTCTTTTATTTTATTTTCTAAGTAAAAAAAATACTATATTAATAAAAAATATTTTTACCTACCCTATATTTCGAAAATATATCTCATATCTCTAAAGTATTGTAACACCCCAGACATACATTGCCTAGGATATATGCATATGGTATAACACCCCAGACATACATTGCCTAGGATATATGCATATGGTAGTAGATAGGTAAACTGAAATCATGCATAAGAAGCGGAAATGGACATAAGTATTAGTACAAATTACAACACTAAAACTGTCATGGCCAAAAATACACAAGTCCCAATAAGAGTACTAATACATAATTCATAGTACAAAAGTTGAATGATACAAAAGAACAAATGTCGCAAAGAAACATCACCGAAGAGCTAAGTCATCTTACCCTTACCTTGATTCTGCCTCAAACAATCTGAAAAATAATAGTTGGAATAGGGTGAGATTACTAAGTCTCAATGAATCTCCCTATCTTAAGGGTTCTCTCGGCTCTAAAAGGTACATATAATCAAAATAGATTCACCATGAATCCAGGGCTTTCTCACGGCTGGGTGCAAATACACAACAGAGGTACACCATCATTGGAAGTCCCATAACCAACCAATGAGTTAACAAGAAGAAAATCCAGATCAAGACCACAATCCAATAAGAGCATATGGCACAAGGCCCGATGTAATAGCCACAAACAATATGAAGTATTCGGAAAAGGCCCGACACAATAGCCATAAACAATATGCAGACTCGTACCCGTGTACAAGGAATGCAGAAGTATGTTCTACCCACTATGTAGATCACACATTCACATCCTCGGTGAGTTACTCTCGTGCATCGCATCAAGAGACTTGTACCAGGACACAAATGATCAAACGGATAAATCCTAATTGGAAGTCCATTCGTGATGAGTACATGCGGTGACATTTCCTACATGGCACAACGGCCTTGTCAACATCAATATGCACGTGTGAGGGAACACAATCCAACACAGTACAAAAATTCCATCTTGAAAGCACGAGGCCACCGGGCGAAAGCCTAGTGGTGTAGCCTACATGGAACCACTAGAGGTGAGTAGACCGAGTGATCTTAGCCTACTTGGCATCTTCCCCCCACCATACCAAGCACACCGATGTTCACCCAAGAAGAAACACCATTAAATACCCACTCGCACACCACAATCACATCAAGCCACATAGGCAAACACTTCCGAGCTTTTAACCGGAACAAACGGGAACATATATATGATAATATCATAAAATTTATCATATAATGTAGTTTAAACATGTTAAACATATTCGGTATACATATTCATAATGATCATAGCATGGCATTATACAATGCATCGAATCAGTCACATAGATGTTAGTTATATTGACAAAGAGGCTTCTAGTTCTCGACACGGAACATAACTTCACTCAGGGAAAAACATGTGTTTCTGTCAAGGCATGTTCGCTAAGAGAACTGGAAGCGAAGGCCCAATTCCCTAAGCGGATCCCAACGAATAAAGTCAGTAACTTCACCAAGTTCTGGAAAACGACGTTCGCTAAGTGAGCTCACAGTGAGACCTCGACTCGCTAAGAGAACTGACAGAGGATAATTTTCTTATTCAGTCCCAGACTGTCCCTACAAGAACACGGAGCTCTCTAAGAGAAATTTGTTGCACAAAGCCTCTTTCCAGCTTCATACTGTCGCTAAGTGTACTCCTTTGCATTTAGAAAAATCAGAAAATGCAGAAGACGAATTGGGGTTCTAAAAACTCAATTTTTCAACATGAATTCTGAGATCAGTGACATGCAGGTCAAGGTAAAGATGCATGTACATAGCATTACAGAGATAAGGTTATAATCATGCATTGGTAAAAGATTATTGATGCACATTCACTCAAAACCCGTGTCTCCAACATAATCCCTAAAACTCCAAGTCTCTATCTAGAGACTCACCTTAGGTAGATGGAGAAGAATCTCTGAGATCAGAATAAGGATGATGATGAACAAGGAATGGGGGTTGATCTTGGTGAATGCAAATAAGAAGAAGGCTTGAGCTTGAAAAACCCTTTTCTCCTCTTTCTCTTCTTTCCAAGATTCATTCGTCTTTCTCTTTATAACACCAAATTTGATTTTCTTTTGTTCCCAAGTCAAGAAATAAGTCTTAGCTAAACAAACCCTATGTTATCTCTCAATTAGTTAAATACTATAATACCCCCAAGGCTCTTATTTAGTTATGATCTAATTCCAAAATATATGTACATATTTCTAAGTGATGAGAGTATTATATGATTATGTTCTAATAATCATTACCAATTAAATTAGAAATATCATTAGAAGATAATTATAATACTGAGTATTACACTACCCCCCCCCCCCCCTTAAAATGGAATTCATCCTCGAATTTGAAAATTTACCAGAATAGATGAGGATAATGTTCTCGTATCTCCGACTCAAGCTCCCAAGTGGCTTCATCGGGGCGAGACTCTTCCCACAACACCTTCACCAAAGGTATCTACTTACTCCTCAAGTATCTATTAGCATGCTTCAGAGTTCCAATGGGTTACGACTGAAAGGAAAGATCAGGTTATATCTCTATAGCATCTAGAAAGATAGGATGAAACGAGTCTGGCACGAACTTTCAAAGTTGAGACATGTGGAATACGTTGTGTAGACCTGATAGTGAAGGAGGCAACACTAACTGGTATGAAACCCCACCTAGCCGTCTCATGATCTGATAAGGCCCCACATATCTCGAACTAACTTTACGCGTCTTAAACAGTCCTTTCAATCTTAGTCTAGGAGTAACTTTCAAAAACACATGGTCGCCTTCATCAAATTCTAAGGGTCTTCTCCTTTTATCCTCATAAATTTTTTGGTGATCTTGCGCTTTCTTCATATTTTCTTAGATCGTCTGAATTTTCTCCGTTGTTTCTTGAATTATCTCTGGTCCAAGAATTCCTCTTTCACCAACTTCAGACCAACATAAAGGTTTCCTTCCATATAAGTCTTTATATGCTGCCATGCCGATACTCTATGGTTTATATAGTTCTTTCCGTTTATCCATCGGTCTGCATATGATTATAAGTACTCAAGTTCCAATTCGTTCCCATCTCATGGTGAAATGCCTTCCAAAACCGTGAAGCGAACTTCGATTCTCTATCTTATACAATGCTAGACGACACACCATGCAATGTCCCTCTTCATGTCGGGCCACCCGAAACTCTTCTTCAAGTCTTAGTACATCTTGGTCAATCTAGGATGAATGGAACACTTACTCTTATAAGCTTCGTCCAAAATCAATCTTCTTAATTCTACATCACTGGGTACACACACTCTTTGTCCAAACAGAATGACTCAATCGGATGCCAGAAAGAAGTCTGGGAGGCTTTTCTTGGCTTGAAACTTTGTGCCATTCCATTGTTCCCGAAAACTTCTTTCTCGCAACACATTCTCAAAATTCATATTACTGATCAATACACTTGTTGGTTCCCATTCAAATTGTAGATCTAGGTTCATGAATTTCTCCAAAAGATCAATTTTTAACACCATCAGTTCTGTAACTCGATTTTCTTTTCTACTTAGGGCATCTACTACCTTGTTAGCCTTTATTGGATGATACTCAAAATCAAAGTCATAGTTTTTGAGATAATCCATTCATCTCCTCTGACACATATTGAGTTCTTTCTGATTAAAGAGATACTTCAGGCTGTTATGATCACCAAATGTAACGCCCGTAATTTAATTAATCATTTAATTAAATTATTTTGGAATATTTGTGAAGTTGTGTTATGATGATAGTTGATGTGTTATTGTTATTGGATATATTTATTCTATTAATTTATGGAATGATATTAGAATAATAATATTATTTGATGTGGGCTTATTTTAAGGAATAAAAGTAGTAGAAAGGGGGTGTAGGAGTTTTAAGCCCATTAAGACATAATGAGAATTATAGGGTTATTATATTAGTTTTTAGAAATAATAAGGAAAAAGAAGAAGCAGTAAGAAGAGAAGGAAATAAGGGTTGGAAGAAGAGAAAGAGAACATGAAAGTTGCAGAAAAGAAGGAAAAGAGGCAGAACGGAATTCAACCGGAAAAGTTGTAGAACAATCTTCAATCCAAGGTAAGGGTGGGGTTCTGAATCTATAATAGGGTTTATAATGAGTAGTGTGTGGGATTAGATGTGAAAAGTTGTCTTGTTTATAATTTGAATGTATATATTGTTGTATGATGAAGATTAATGATTTAGAGATGAGTAATGATGCCCTAATGTTGTATAATTGCTGTAGAAACATATGATTATTATAATTGATGATTACCTATGATTAGAGGATGTTTTTAGGGCCTAAGGCAGGGAAACCATAGTCAAAGCGCAGTGAAATCACATAAAATATTCATGATAGAACAGTATGCATCGACCTCAAAAGCCATGTTTCGATACATGCGGGTTTTTGGACTCAGGATGAGTCGATACGGAGAAGCATGCATCGATACATGCGGTGTTGCAGACTCATAATGAGTCGATACAAAGGGGTTACGCGTCGACTCATGCAGGAATCTTAACCCAGTGCATGTCGACTCAAAACATTATGCATCGACTCATGTAGTCTGATTTTTGACAGATTCGTTTCCAAAGGCTGTAACTTGAGTTTCCGGACTCCGTTTGAGGTGTCGTTCGAAGTGTTGGATAAATAATGCGATGGACTTCATTCTTAGGTATTAAAATGAAGGATAAGGAGAGTAAATCCTAGTACCCAAATTAGGATTAGAGTTAGTTTCCCACGTAAATCGCTATGATGATTTTTTGAAGAATGATGAGGATAAGACGATTATAGATTATTGTTTTGTTCACAACAGTAAGATTAATGATGATAATGATGTAGTATTATAGAATTAATAATATGCAGAGGTTTGTTAACTAGAGGTGAGCCTTATATGATTAATTAATTAATTATAGGAAATATCATGTTGTAGGCCCATGGCCAACGTTGAGGGGTTGTCAATCTATCGTTGTATTGTTATTGCGGCTGAGTTGCTATAAAATTTTGTTTATAAATTATGCTGATGAAATTATGTTGATGAATTATGTGATGAATTATGTTGATAAATTATGTTGATGAATGATGTTGATGAATGATGTTGAGATGCCTCTAATATTTGGCATCTATTAAGATGTAGGCTTCTGGCCAACGATGATGTTGTGTTGAGATGTTGTTAATTATGGATGTTGTTATTACAATCATTTTCCTGTTCGTCCTACACATAGAATCAAATTGACAACGATAAATTCCATAAGTAGAACATAAGGAATCATGCCGACAATCACACATATGAGGCACAATTGAGGTGACTTATGATGTTTCAAGGAAAAGTTGAGAATCAATCTGCTCTGATACCAACTGTAACACCCCACACATACATTTCCTAGGATATATGCATATGGTATTAGATAGGTAAACTGAAATCATGCATAAGCATTGGAAATGGACATAAGTATTAGTACAAATTACAATTCCAAAACTACCATGGCCAAATATACACAAGTCCCAATAAGAGTACTAATACATAATCCATAATACAAAAGATGAAAGATACAAAAGAACATATGTTGCAAAGAAACATTGTCGACAAGCTAAGTCATCTTACCCTTGCCTCGATCCTGACTTGAAAAACCAGAAAAATAATAGTTCGAATGGGGTGAGATTACTAAATCTCAGTGAATCTCCCTATATTAAGGGTTCGCTCGTCTCTAAAAAGTACATGCAATCAAAACAGATTCACCTTAAATCCAGGGCTTCCTCACGACTGGGTGTAAATACACAACAGAGGTACACCACCATTAGAAGTCCCATAACCAACCAATGAGTTAACAAGAAGAAAATCCGGATCAAGGCCACCCATTACGTAGATCATACATTCACATCCTCGGTGAGTTACTCTCGTGCATCACATCAAGAGACTTGAACCAGCACACAGATGATGAAACAGATAAATCCTAAATGGATGTCTATACGTGACGAGTATACGCTGTGACATTGCCTACATGGCATCATGGCCCTGTCAACATCAATACGCACGAGTGAGGGAACACAATCCATCATAGTACAAAAACGTCATCTTGACAACACGAGTCCACCAGACGAAAGCCTAGTGGTGTAGCCTATATGGCCCAACTAGAGGTGAGTAAATTGAGTAATCTTAGCATACTTGGCATCACCCCTCACCATACCAAGCACATTGATGTTCACCTAAGCAGAAACTCCATTAAAGACCTGCTCGCACAATGCAATGGTAGCTCAAATGTGTATGATATACCGATAACACCGATGCAGTCAACATATTGCAACAGTATAAGGAGCACGGAGCATGGTGATAATTTCTTTACATCTACGAGATATGCCTAATTCGATTCAAGCATATATCACACAATCACATAAAGCCACAGAGGCATACACTTTCGAATGTTCAACCAAAACAAACATAAACATACATATGATCATATCATAACATTTATCATATAATGTAGTTTCAACATGTTACATATATTTGACATACATATCCATAATGATCATAGCATGGCATTATACAATGCATATAACCAATTACATAGACGTTACTTATACCGGCAAAGAGGATTCTGGTTCCCGACATGGAACGGAACTGCACTCGGGGAACACCATGTGTTTCTATCCAGGCATGTTCGCTAAGAAAACTGACAGCGAAGGCCCAATTCGTTATGCGGAGCTCCAGCGAACAAAGTCAGTAACTTCACCAAGTTTTGGAAAACGACGTTCACTAAGAAAACTCACAGCGAGACATCGACTCGCTAAGTGAATTGATAGAGAATAATTCTTTTTTTAGTCCTAGATGAAGCAATTGGGAAAATTAATGAAGTCGTCATCGAATGTTATTTATCCCACAAAAGCGAAAGGAAAACATTGAGTAAACATGAAGTAAGCACTAACAAGGTTTCGTGACAATAAAATGGGTACGAGAGTCGATTACGCAAGGGAAATATATTATCACCCCTCACGTTTGTGGTATTCCACGAGATCCACTCTTGTTTTTCTAATCAAAGGGTGTCTCTAAACTATGCTATAACTTAGAAGCTAAGGAAGATGCATGAGAAAAATATACAGGGGAAAACAAAAGTTTTAAATAGTTGTGCTCGCTAAGACCCTGTAACCTAATGCCTACATATCCCTTTTAAGGAATTAAAGCACCGGAGTTTGGCTCAAAAGTTTCTGTTTCTTTGTGTTTTTTAATGAACAATGCTAATTTCACATTCTACTGGAGCTCGACCCTTGGAGACTCGTGCAACTTTCATAGAAAGGAATTAACATGTTCTTACCTGAAAAGGTTTTCAAAAGGAAAATCCCGAAAGCGGATCGAAGGAAAAAATGTTTGAATTGGTTAGTATTTTTTAACTTGAGAAAGGATTTGAGTAAATTTAGATGTTTTCAACATTTGATTAAGAGAAAAAGTTTTAGTCTTGATGGATGCAAAAGGGGAATGAAAAATCTAAGGGAAATTATATTCCTAATATTAGCATACAATGGTGGCCCTATAGTTAGGATAAAGGGAAAGCTATCTAATGTTAGCATGTATGGTTTAAAAACCCAATGTCTATATTGGTTATAAGTGAACCAGGTCAACCTAAGGATACATACAAAGGTAAGAACTAAAATGTAAACAACAAAACACGATGGCTTACAAGCCTACCAAACAACTAAGTGTATCACCTAATAAGCAAGCAGCGATGAAATAAGACTAAGCCTCTAATACACATTTGAAGTCATCAATCAAGTAGCACAAATGTGTCACACACAAAACAATAATATTCCCCTAAGGGTCATGCATAAATGGTTCTACCCTAAGGCATTACAAACCAAATCATAAGCGATCAACAATTTCACTAGCACTAAAGGCTTAGAACATAAGGATAACATCAATGCTTGACAAACAAAGGTGATATGACTTAGGAAAGATGGAAATTCAACCAAGGCAGCAAGTACATCCTAAAGTTCATACACATATGTCCTACGAATGAGGAAAGAATTGCAAAGTGATCCTACAAATAAAGGATAAGGAGACTATACCAAAAATGAAACAAGTTCATAAGACTTATACTACTAAAAATTATAGACTTAGGGCTCAATTATGGGACCAATACAAGGTTATATTTAAGTAAGAGTTAAGTTAAAATTAATTCTTTACTATTACAAAGAATCACATGGTATCACATGTCAACAAAATTCAAACAACTAGTCAATTCAAGTAGTGAAGGAGGAACATGTTTATGAACATCACAAAGTAATCAAAACTTAGGAATTGAGTAAGTTTCAAGTTAAACATGATATAGGACATTATAATTAAGTAGATAACTTATCATCATTAATCTCAAACAAAATTTACATGAAAGATCATGATTAAAACAAACTATGCGCCAAAGCTAGGTCAAAACACGTTAGTTGATAACTTAGGGGTTAAGCAATAGGGTACACTAAACATATAACCTAATTATAAACTCTACATCAAGGTAATAGGTAACTAATCATGTTAACATGTTGATCAAATGATTATTAAAGTGTTAGTCACGGCATTGTAAGCCATACAAAAGAAATCAACCCTTAACTAGGTAAATAATTAGACAATTATTCATTTTTGTGCGACCACAAAAGAAAAATTAAAACAAAGGTCTAAAGATACCTAAAAGTTATGGTATTACATCAAAAGGCATGTTATCATGTATATTATAATATCACAAAATATCCCTAAGATATTGCATAAATGCAAGCTTAAATACCAAACAGATGTATAGACATGGGTTTTTTATTAGACATGCATCGAGGCTCCTAAAGCTAATTAAAAATGATTCCATTATCCATTAATAAAAATACCAAGTTAACACATGAACCTTGTTCAAATAAACCTTAGACCATGGAAAAAATATTGGTTCAAAATAATGGTCAACGATCATCAAACACTAGCCTTGATAGAAAACCATGTAAAATAGCATACCTTCACAAAAAGGATTTAAATGAAAACAAAAACCCAATTATAAAAATATGGAAAAATCATCTAAAAATCTCTAAGGCATGAAAGAATCATAATCACATTTTTTTAGATTTTATTTGACGAGAAATGATAAAAAAATTTCACCAAAACATGCATGGTATCCTATAATCATCACTTCTCAACATATTATCCAAAAAAGCACTTAAAATAAAAATGAAAATCCATTTAAAAAATTCCACAAAAATCATGATAAAATTCATAAGACATTAAAGAGACAAGAACATATTTTTTCACATTTTTATAAGTCATAAAAATTGAAATTACGAGCTAAATTGAATAAGTATCAAGAATTGTGTGCATGAAAACAGGGGGGTGTATTGATGAATTTTATAATTGGACTACAATCCAATAAGCTGTCACTAAATACCATTAAGCGCAGGGGTGGGGATAGGAATTCGCTAGGCCTGGTCCACAAGAATCCATTATCAAAAATTTCTAAATTCAGATTTCTTAATCTACTTTTTTATTTAAATGTGACGATGGGATCAAGTAACTTCAACCTCACTCAGTCACAACATCATTTAAAATGCACTATGAGACAAAGAACTTCCCAACCAATTATATTTTACCTTTTATTAATTCCATTACCTGAATAAAGTTCAATAAAAATAAAACAAAATTTGGCTGAGTTTTGATTGATTTAATATGGATAAACATTATCCAATATGATTGAGACACACCTAGGGTTTATGAAATAGAGAGAGGGAGTCGTCGGAGCTAACTATCTTCTTCGGCGACTCTCAACGTCGATGATGGTTACAGTAACTGGAAAATGAAAAGAAATGAATTGTTCTTACTCGAAATATTACGTTGATTCTAAATCCAATACTAAAATTCACTAAAACTCAATGAAACTCACATAAATCAGAACATTAAACAAGATCTGAAAATAACATTCACGTCAAATAATGCCATTTACACAAAGTGAGCCTAGCTCCAGTCTTTGATGGCTCAGAGAACATATGTGCACATGAATGAAGCTATCATGGAAACTCTATTATACTATGAAGGATTCAAGAGAAACTCACCTGTTTGAAGATCTTGAATTGCGCAAGAAATTCCAAAAAACTCTACAGCTATGTTTGAATCTTGGTGTTATGGATTGAATACTCAAGATAATCTTCCAATTTCTAAGAAATAATCTCAGATTATTGGATTCTTCAAGATGGAGAGGGAGTATTAATAATGTCAGAGCTTGCTTACTTCAAACAAAATGATGGAATCAACAATGGCTTGTCTTGAGTGTGGAGAAAAAGAGGAAGAAGGAGAAAGTAGCACCGAGAGGAAGCTTTGTAATGGTGATGGTTGAGGATCCGAGAATGAGATCGTAGGTTGAAGATGGAAGTGAGGAGTGGTAATCAGTTTTGTTGATAGAGAGACCCAAAGTTTATTAAGGAATCCAGAGAAAAAAGTTTGTTATGGTTAGTAGGTGAGAGTGATCCATAGAAGTCCTTGTGATATGAGTTCTTTTTCTACATGTTATTGCTATTGTGTATCAGAGGGTAGACACATGTGCTTTCAGTTCCTTTATTCAATTTTTTTCTCTTTTTTCTTTAAATCTTTAATTTGGAATCGAGAGTCAGGAAATAAATTTCTTCTTTTGAACTCTATATAGTATTGTTGCTTTTATCCGATGAGAGGAGGGAGTATAGAGCGTAGCGTGTGTACACCAACTTTTTTCAAACATCATTGGATATCATCTTCTATTTGGAGGTGTAACTTTCAAATGTGCATGGATGTATTTGCTTTTGTTTAGCCATATGAGGTATTAGATGGTGATATGTGCATGTCCTCTGAATAAACATGATGATGTCAATAGCTAACACGACCTATCATACTTATGGGTATAGAGTAACAATGTTGGTTCATCGATTCAAACAACCAACAAAGCTCATATTGAAAGTGTGATACAGTGGCAGAACCGACTGTTTAATACTGGTTTGTGTTTTGCGATTTTTATTCGCAAAATGTCGCGGTAAGCAAGAGTCGTCACCAACTTTTATTTTATCCAATCAGGAAAAGGAAAAAGAACAGAAAAAACCTTTTTTCGAGAATATTCTGAGTACGGGGGGTAGATTATAGAAAGGGAAGGTTTTAGCACCATTTCTATCCATGGTTTTCCATGGGCTCTTAGGTACTTTCTCATATTTTTAAAATTGCTTGTGTGTTTGTGTTTTTGAAAAGTTTTGTTTTACTTCATTTTAACCCTTGTTTCTGTCCTCAAGAATGTTACAAAGTTGTTTTTTAAAACATTGTTTGGAATTTTTGTTTGAAAGTGTATGGTGTAAAAGATTTGTTGTTTTGAGCAAGTACCTAACAGTTATCTACCTACTCGAAAAAAGATCGTTTCTATTCTTGTTTCCTTTAGACAATTCTATCCCACTATTAAGGAGTAGGTAGTACCGTCGTTGGAATTTGTAAGGGTCAATTCGAAAGGGATGTAATGGTCATTGAAGGAAACATGTAAGAATACCTTAGTATTTCGAAGGGACTGTCATCATATAGTCGTAGGCAACATCGAGGGACAAGATCATTTCTTGTAGGCAACTCGAGGGACATTAAGGGACTATGATCTTTATAATGATTTTTAGATTGAGGGTCTTTGCTAAGATATCCCTACGTTCGAGGGACATGACCATTATTTTCCGAGGCAACCAAGTGAGGAGTATCCTAGGAGTAAATATGTGCATATGATTTGTTTCAGTTATTTAATCTTTGCACATTAGGTGATCTACCATTTTAATTTTCAGTTTGTCTTTCCATACAATCCTATTAGCCATACATCTAGACAGTTAAATATTGCAGAAATTAAAAGCGGAAAAGTAAAGTCCTAGCTATTACAAGGCTTTTGCAGATACATAATTATTTTGGACTGAAAATAAAAAGGCGGAAATGTAAACCTAAGTTATTACAAAGTTTTGGGGCAATTACATAATAATGAAGAGTGCGGAAAAGAAATCCTAAAACTATTACATCCCAAAAGCAATTACATAATTAGAAAAAAATGTGAGAAACGATAAATCTACGCTATTACATTGATAATGCGACCTATACAATTTTCCTAGAAATTAAAATGTAAAAGAATAAATAAAAAGAAATTAAGGAAATATTAAAACATAAAATTCTAAGTTAATGTTTTTGGTGTTTTTTTGTAGAAAATAATTTTAAGTTAATTAAAAAACCTAATTCTAACTAATTTTAATTAAAAAAAAGTTAATTAACTTAATTTATTAATAAATGAAAAAAAGCCAAAAATTCAGTTACTAACTGGAAAAAAAACCTAATCCTAATTTGTTAAAAAAAATGCTTAATTAAAGGGTTAATTACAAAGAAAACCTAAAACCTAATTGTTTAATAAAAAAATGTTAATTTTGAAAAAATTTAATTAAAATATCTAAATCCTAATTAGTTTTAATTAAAAAAAAGGTTAATTTTGAAAAAAAGGGTTAATAAGAAAAAAAACCTAAAACGTAACTAATTTTAATAAAAAAAAGTTAGTTTTGAAAAAAAAAGACTTATGTGTAATGATTAATAAGAAAGAATTAAGTTTGCAAAAAAATAGATAGGGGAAGAAACATCAATGAAAAATAGGGTTAGAAAATAAAGATAATGCAAATGTCATGGGTGGTTGTTGAACCAAAAATTAATTTAAAACTTAAAATTAAATTAAAAAATCCTAAAATTAATTATTCGAGTTTAGGAGGAAAAATCAAAGGTTTGTGAAAAATATTAGATTTTATGAAAAAGTTTTAAACACATGGTTTCCTTAACCTCCTTAGGATGTCTGCCTTGCCATACATTGGTGGTTGTTATGATTCGACCTCAGTGTTTTGTAATAAACCTGCATGAGACCATAATAGTCAAACCTGTAGTGTTGAATCTCATAGTCACATTAAACAAATGAGTATATATCATGAAATACAAATAAAAGAAATATATGGAAAAAAAATTTAATGTTAAAACCGATATGGCATGTATGAATGATTATACCCTTTTGATCATGGAGATCAAACTAGCCTTACGCTTACTGGAGAAGTAGTGAGATGAATGCTTCTATGCCCTTTTGATCACGGAGATCAAACCAGCCTTACCCTTACTGGAGAAGTAGTAAGATGAATGCTTCTATGTCCTTTTGATCATGGAGATCAAACCAACCTTACCCTTACTAGAGAAGTAGTGAGATGAATGCTTATATGCCCTTTTGATCATGGAGATCAAACCAGTCTTACCCTTACTGGAGAAGTAGTGAGACGTGGGTTTGCAACAGGGATGACTTGTTTGTAGTGAGATGGGGATTTCTAATAAGGATTTTAAGGTTTTAGGATTCTTGAAAGAATTTGATATTCTGACAGGGTTGTGGCAAAGGTTTTTTTCTCCCCCTTTGTGTGAAAATAATGAGATTATATAATGGAAATTAGAGCAAAGATACGGGCTTTGAATGTGCAATTGGGCCTCCAATGTTCACTTGAGAATGTCACATTCTAGGCTAAATTGTAGGGGCTTAAGTAAAATTTTTGAAGTTGAAATGTGAAAACAAAATGTAGCCGACCTCGAGAACTAACTCTTATCCGAAAATAGGCTCAATCAGATAAACAGTGAATTAGTTATGAATTTTTGAAGTTTCAGCTTAGACAAACTTATTTTGGGCTCCAGTGTCGACCCTGACACGTTTTTCAATAAAAAACTGGTATTGATCGGAGCATAATCCGGTCTCGACTTTTGAAGAAAAGTTGTAGATCTCAGAGTCAGTAACCTTGTGTAAAAAGATGGACCAAATCCGATAAAAATTGACCGAATTATGAATTTTCGAAGTTTCGACTGAGATGAAATAATATTCAGCATTCAGGATTTTCGGCGCGTCACGCGTACTCTGAGCAAAAACCGAAGGCCTTTTGGATACCGTTAGAACTCGGTACCTCTTGTGAAAACGTAATCAACTCAATTTGTGAAATTTTGGCGTCGGAACCAGCTCGATACGCTGAAAATTGACCAAGTTATGATTTTCTGAACATGACGCAAATAAACTTGTCACAAATTTTCTGTACAAAAATACTTGATAAATCCGCATTTTTGAAGACCTTATGTTCGAAATTGGCTTCCACCCGTGAGAGATGAAAACATAGATAACACAAAGACGGAATTTTGGCCACCGGAACGGGTTCAAAACGAGCCACGATCTTCAAGTGGTGAATTTTTTAGCGCGTAAAACCTGCACTTTCAACACACTTTTTCACCACATTTCTTTGAGAAAACTCACACATTCGGAGACCTTCTTTAAAGAATTTAATATTGAGTCGAACCTGAATTTAAAAGTATGTCATCAGAGATGTCTTGGCGAAAGAACACCTGAATATGATGCGCCGGGTTGGACTTGTGAATCTTTGAATCCTGAATCATTGCAAAACGGAGAACCGATCTTTAGCACGGAAAATACTGTGACAATATCCATTGACGAAATAAACGTCACTTGTAACCTGAAGAAGCTTGATAAATATACCTTTATTCCATAACCATAAAACCAATAATATGCGTGTATGAAAAGATGGCAAATTTTGGGGTACAACAGCTGCCCCTGTTCAATCTTCTTAAACCTGGAGATTTAGATTGGTTGTCTGCCTTTCGTAATCTGAAGGTGGAAGATGATTGAACACTAGAGTGCCTAGAAATTTGCATTCGTCTGATATGGTGCTGAACTGTGTAGGTAGTATCGGGAATGGGCTTACAGATGCAATTTGGAGGAGACAACTAAAGGTCACCGGAGATGGGCTTAAAGATGCCATCCGGAAGATATGACGGAGAATCATCGGAGATGGGCTTAAAGATGCCATCTAGAGGATGTTGATTTCCCGAGATATTCCTTTGATGATATTTCCTGTTCCTATCATTGAGGAGGAATCTGCTGAGGAATGTTGGTCTCTGTCTTGGGAGAAATAGAATTTTAGGAGCTTCAGTTTTCCGTTACTCTACTGGGGAATCATCTCTTAGTTGAGGAGGTGACAATGAACTGCTATCTGGTCATGCTCCAGGGCTTACAATGATTTGCTGATGAAAATAAGACTGATTGCTATCTGGTCGTGCTCCAGTCTTCACAGTAACTTGCTGAGGGTTAAGCTATTTTCCAGTCGATTTCCGGGCTTCAAAGCTTGAATTGGAATAGAAATCTTAGTATCAATTTGACTGAATCAGGGGAAACTTGTGGGAACTTCAACTGGGAGAGAAATCTTAGTGTCGATTTGACTGATCTCGGGAGAGGTCTCAGATTAACTTTGACTAGCATAGAAATCAGGGGAATCTTAGCAGCGATTCGGCTGACCCCGATGAAAGTCTTAAAATGTCTTCAAATAGAAAAGAAACCTTAGTGTCGGTTTGACTGAACTAGAGAAAACTTTGCCAGAACTTGATTGCATCTTTCCCTGAAAGGTAAAGAGTTAGTCGTATGTAGTGTCATGATGTATGAAATGTATTGAGTAATGATGTTCTCAAAATAAATGAGATTGTGCTGCATGATGCATATGTGCATGCCATGATGTATGGATATGCAATGTTCTTGTGATATTCTCTGGATGGGGAGAATAAATCCTGGACTGCTGCTGGAGAGTACAAGGAGTTGAGTTCTTTGTTCTTACTGGGGATAGATAAACTCTGCTTGGGGAGAATTAAGTCCTGTTCAGGAAAGCTAACATCACTATCTTTGGATACTTTTTACTCTGTGGGGGAGTGTAGATGTTACTGGGACGCATGCTGAGGATTTGACAATGACTTTGCATCGAGACTTTTCTGCCCCTGTACCTGCTGGAGAAAGTGCTTGTGGAGGCCTTGTGGATTGAGTGTCATCCCAACTTATGAGGTGCTTGGTAACTGCCGATCGGAATGATAAGTCTTCTACTGATAGGCAAGTGACAAGATAACGGGACATAGGCGTACGCTTTAATCTGTAACTTTTGCCTGGACTGTCTTTTCATATTTTCAGTCCATCGAGATACCCTTTTTTGCCCAAGCCGCCTTTTCAGGTTTTCGGCTTGCCGGGTGTACATATCTTTTTTGTTTTTATCCCTAATTTTTGCCCGAACCCTTTTGGTTCGCCGGGATGCCCTTATTTTTGCCTAGTCCAGTCAACCTAGCGGGTCTTTGTTCATGCGCAGTATTTCCTGACTATGTCCACGCTCTCAGAGTGTAGGGAGTTGTCACTGTCGGTAGTGTTGTGTTGCCACACTACCAAAAGATGTTTGTTTGATCATACAGGATTCGTTGTTGGAATTCATGCCCAATGCCCCCAAGTGATTCAGATGGATATCTGCCCCTAGCTATTTGGCATCTTTGAGAGATTCCTTGAATCTTGACTTGACTGCCCCAGATGATGGACAATGATCATGTCGTGCCCCCTTGGTTGGAAATGTTTTTCCACTTGAGGTGATCCTTTTTATTGAGAAGGTTTTTGTTCACTAGATATTCGTCATGCGAATTTCTCTGCTGTTGAACAAATAGTCATATGCAAACAATGTTATTTTAAGAATGCAAATCTTATGTCTGTTTTGAGGTTTTGAAAATGCAGTTTTTTTTAGAAAAATAGAATTTTGCAAAGATGTGATATCAACTTAGGATTTGTAAAGGACCTTCAGGAGTCAGGATACCTTTTGTAACAGTATGCTTTCGAACTATCCCATGCTTCAGCTAGGACTTTTAAGGGTTATAACGTGGCCTGGTTCATGGTTTAAGAAACAAAGGATAAAGGCTCAAATTTTATTTGTACCCAACCCACTCTTCGTGATGTTCTTCAATCTTATGCTCAGCTAGTTGTGCATTTAGATCCCCATTGAGTCTGGCATATTGTCCTTGATGTTCCGATGATGGTTCAGATACTGAAAGTTTATTTTGAATAGGAAGTCATTTTTTTTGTTGAGGGTTTGTAGGACCTATTTCTTTTTGATTTTATTATCCTTGTCTTTTTCCTGAACTGTTTCTTTTGTGATTACAGTCAGCGGGATGCCCCGGTTTTTTCTTAAGTCTCCTTCATAGGTTTTGACTTAATGGGCTTTTATTTCGAGAGATAATGACAGCCTGTCTTGACGATTATAGGGAACCATCACCGTCTTTTTTTTTTGGAAGGACGTCTTTGATGCCATTCATTGTGTACGAAGCGGCAGATTGTAACTGAATGCACCTCTGAATTAACTAGAAAATTACCCTGCCCCAAGTTATGATTAAGGGTTTTAACTTGTGTGAAATAAAAACTCCTACTTCTTTGGCTCAAAGGGGTTGACTAGGGATTATCTTCCTTATAACTCCACTGTTTAGGATTTGAAACAACGCCTGTACATCGTCAGCAGGGTCTGTTTGAAAGCATAATGTAGAGATTGTGGTATCATTTTCGTCATCCTCCCTCTAAGGCTTAGATTTTTTAATCGAGAGTTGAATATCACAAAAGGAAATAAGAACGCATTTTTGAAATAGTGAATACGAATGAATTGATTCAAGACAAACATGTGCAATGCATTGATGAAATAACGAGGTTTGATATGAATAAATGTTCAAACAAATCAAAAGAAAATTACACATTGAAAATTCTAATGAACGAAAAGTCTTCTTGTGAGAACTTGTCACTTCAGATGGTATGCCTTGGAGGGATAGCAGAAGAACTCAGCCTGACCGTCTTGTGCGAATTCTAGCGCTCCTTCATCAATCAGGTCTTGAATTTTATTTCTCAACGCCCAACAGTTGTTGGTGTCATGTCCAGGGCTGTTGGAATGGTATGCACACCTTGCATCAGGATTGTAGTTAGGGAAAGAAGTCTTGGGATTCGGATGAGGTCCTATCAACGTAATCAAATTCCTCCTTAACAGGTGTTGTAAAGCTTGAGACAACAACATGTTGAGTTTGGTAAACTGCCTTTTGGGCATATCTGGCTTACTCTGATTAACCCATTGTTTTTGGCGAGGTTGTTGTTGGACCTGTGATGTAGTAACAATTTGGAAAGTTCTACTCTTCCCCAAACCAACCTTTAGTCTTCTTGGAGGTTGATCAATGACTTGGTCTCTGACCTCGTTTGTTTGCTTCATACTGTTGTATCCGTCTTGATGAAGTTGGTTGATGATGGCTTTCAACTCTTCTTGTCTCCGGGCTAGGCCTTGGATAAGAGCCATCTTCCCTAGCATCTGGGTTCTCATTACACCTACCTCAGCTTGCAGTTGTTCCAGCCGTTCGTCCTTATTGTCTTCAGGAATTTCCTTGACCAAGTTCCCAACGAGGAGTGTTTTCAACTCTTCCTGCCCCTTGGATAGGTTTAGGAATATGTCCCTGAACTGAGTTTCTTGAGTTTGAAGATCTCTGTTGTCTTGTTTGAGAGCCATTGCTGAAATAAACAGCGAGAACATGAGAGACCTGTACTGGAAGACCTATGATGCAATGATATGTATGATATATGTATGTAATGTTTTCAAGGATCTCGTGGGGTAAACAAGAAATCGTTAGAATTTGGTTGCAGCTTGATTGAAGAAACTTCATGTCGTTGAGAGTCCTTCTTCAAGAGTCAAGCTCACTATATCGAGTGGGTCATAGCCACTGACTCAAGTTATCGTGTTTTAATGTGTATGATATGCGTTTAAGCAAAAGTGTGAGGTGATGTAAGCAAGTAAACCCTACAAGAAATCCAAGTTATTAGATAATGACGGTAAACAAAACCTGTGAGGAACTCATTTTGTCAGATAATAAAACTGTGCAAGTAGTTCAAGTTGAAAGCACACAAGTCACACAAACAGCCTTAGGTTTAGGCTTGCATGGGTTTTAAGGTAGTACCCTCTTGAATTTTAGTTGTTTCAACCTGTCCTAGAAAAGTAACCGGGTTCTAGAGGATCTCAATATCACTGACCATCCTCCATCGGTCATGGTTTCAGCTCACACAATCTTTTCTTGCAGCCGGAACTATTCCGAGAGTATGGTCTCAATGAGTGTGACATCGAGTATCAACCAGTTCTCAGCTCTACACCGAGGCCGGCTATCTCGCTACTTTCTAATGGCCAAGTTGGGCAATTAAAGGTTCTAAGGTCAGTTGATGCTTAACGACACCATGCAGCGGCCCCGTATTCTCTTCGTTTCTCCACAAGGGATATCGGTACCAACCAAAGTGCCACACCAACATAGCTACTGCTTCAACCGTATCGGTCTACGCTGTACAGTTCCCTCACAGTCTATTGCTACTTACCTAAAAGGTATTCCCCAGATCCGGGTGTAGGATCTATAGTAACCCCAAACAAAACCCTTAAAAGTAAAGCAAACAAAGCAATCAAGAGAAGCAATTATGATGGCCTAGATCCTAAGGTATACCTCACTTATAATTCCCCAGCAGAGTTTCCAGTTCTGTGATACGGTGGCAGAATCGACTATTTAATACTGGTTTGCGTTTTGAGTTTTTTATTCGTAAAATGTCGCAGTAAGCAAGAGTCGCCACCTACTTTTATTTTATCCAATCAGGAAAAGGAGAAAGAACAGAAAAAACCTTTTTTTGAGAATATTCTGAGTACGGGGGTAGATTATAGAAAGGGAAGGTGTTAGCACCCTTTCTATCCATGGTTTTCCATGGGCTCTTTGGTACTTGCTCATCTTTTTAAAATTTCTTGTGTGTTTGTGTTTTTGAAAAGTTTTGTTTTACTTCATTTTAACCCTTGTTTCTGTCTTCAAGAGTGTTACGAAGTTGTTTTTGAAAATATTGTTTGGAAAGTTTATTTGAAAGTGTATGGTGTAAAAGATTTGTTGTTTTGAGCAAGTACCTAACAGTTATCTACCTACTCAAAAAAAGATCGTTTCTATTCTTGTTTCCTTTACACAGTGCTATCCCACTATTAAGGAGTAGGTAGTACCGTCATTGGGATTTGTAAGGGTCAATTCGAAAGGGACATAATGGTCATTGAAGGCAACATGTAAGGATACCTTAGCATTTCGAAGGGACTGTCATCATATATTTGTAGGCAACATCGAGGGACAAGATTATTTCTCGTAGGCAACTCGAGGGACATTAAGGGACTATGATCTTTATGATGATTTTTAGATTGAGGGTCTTTGCTAAGATATCCCTATGTTCGAGGGACATGACCATTGTTTTCCGAGGCAACCAAGTGAGGAGTACCATAGGAGTCAATATGTGCATATGATTTATTTCAGTTATTTAATCTTTGCACATTAGGTGATCTACCGTTTTAATTTTCAGTTTGTCTTTCCATACAATCCTATTAGCCATACATCTAGATAGTTAAAGATTGCGGAAAAGTAAAGTCCTAGCTATTACAGGACTTTTGCAGATATATAATTATTTTGGACTGAAAATAAAAAGGCGGAAATGTAAACCTAAGCTATTACAGAGCTTTGGGGCAATTACATAATAATGAAGAGTGCGGAAAAGAAATCCTAAAACTATTACATCCCAGAAGCAATTATATAATTAGAAAAAATGTGAGAAAAGATAAATCTACGCTATTACATTGATAATTCGACCTATACAATTTTCCTAGAAATTAAAATGTAAAAGAATAAATAAAAAGAAATTAAGGAAAAATTAAAACCTAAAATTCTAAGTTAATGTTTTTGGTGTTTTTTTGTAGAAAATAATTTTAAGTTAATTAAAAAACCTAATTCTAACTAATTTTAATTAAAAAAAGTTAATTAACTTAATTTATTAATAAATGAAAAAAAACCAAAAATTCAGTTACTAACTAAAACAAAAACCTAATCCTAATTTGTTAAAAAAATGGTTAATTAAAGGGTTAATTACAAAGAAAACCTAAAACCTAAATATTTAATAAAAAAATGATAATTTTGAAAAAAGTTAATTAAAATATCTAGATCCTAATTAGTTTTAATTTAAAAAAAGGTTAATTTTGAAAACAAAAGGTTAATAAGAAAAAAACCTAAAACCTAAAACCTAACTAATTTTAATAAAAAAAAGTTAGTTTTAAAAAAAAAGATTTATGTGTAATGATTAATAAGAAAGAATTAAGTTTGCCAAAAAATAGATAGGGGAAGAAACATCAATGAAAAATAGGTTTAGAAAATAAAGATAATGCAAATGTCATAGGTGGTTGTTGAACCAAAAATTAATTTAAAACCTAAAATTAAATTAAAAAAACCTAAAATTAATTATTCGAGTTTAGGAGGAAAAATCAAAGGTTTGTGAAAAATATTAGATTTTATGAAAAAGTTTTAAACAGATGGTTGCCTTAACCTCCTTAGGATGTCTGCCTTGCCATACATTGGTGGTTGTTATGATCCGATCTCAGTGTTTTATAATAAACCTGCATGGGACCATAATAGCCAAACCTATAGTGTTGAATCTCATAGCCACATTAAACAAATTAGTATATATCATGAAATACAAATAAAATAAATATATGAAAAACAAATTTAATGTTAAAACCGATATGACATGTATGAATGATTATACCCTTTTGATCATGGAGATCAAATCAGTCTTACCCTTACTGGAGAAGTAGTGAGATGAATGCTTCTATGCCCTTTTTATCATGGAGATCAAACCAACCTTACCCTTACTGGAGAAGTAGTGAGATGAATGCTTCTATGCCCTTTTGATCATGGAGATCAAACCAGCCTTACCCTTACTGGAGAAGTAGTGAGATGTGGGTTTGTAACAGGGATGACTTGTTTGTAGTGAGATTGGGATTTCTAATAAGGATTTCAAGGTTTTAGGGTTCTTGAAAGAATTTGATATTTTGATATGATTGTGGCAAAGGTTTTTTTCTCCCCCTTTGTGTGAAAAGAATGAGATTATATAATGGAAATTAGAGCAAAGATATGGGCTTTGAATGTGCAATTGGCCCTCCAATGTTCACTTGAGTCCGTCACATTCCAGGATAAATCACAGGCGCTTAAATGCAATTTTTGTAGTTGAAATGTGAAAAAAAATGTAGCCGACATCGAGAACTAACTCCTGTCCGAAAATGGGCTCAATCGGATAAACGGTGAATTGGTTATGAATTTTTGAAGTTTCAGCTTAGACAAACTTATTTTGGGCTCCAGTGTCGACCCTGACACGTTCTTCAATAAAAAACTGGTATTGATCGGAGCATAATCCGGTCTCGACTTTTGAAGAAAAGTTGCAGATCTCTGAGTCAGTGACCTTGTGTAAAAAGATGGGCCCAATCCGATAAAAATTGACCGAGTTATGAATTTTCGAAGTTTCGACCCAGATGAAATAATATTCAGCATTCAGGATTTTCGGCGCGTCATGCATACTCTGAGCAAAAAAATAAGGCCTTTTGGATACCGTTCGAACTCGGTACCTCTTGTGAAAATGTAATCAACTCAATTTGTGAAATTTTGGCGCCGGAACCAGCTCGATACGATGAAAATCGACCAAGTTATGATTTTCTGAACATGACGCAAATAAACTTGTCACAAATTTTCTATACGAAAATACTTGATAAATCCGCATTTTTGAAGACCTTCTGTTCGAAATTGGCTTCCATACGCGAGAGGTGAAAACTTATATAACATCAAGACATAATTTTTGCCACCGGAACGGGTTCAAAACGAGCCACGATCTTCAAGTTATGAATTTTTTTAGCGCGTAAAAACTGCATTTTCAGCACACTTTTTTACCATATTTCTTCGAGAAAACTCACACATTCGGAGACCTTCTTTAAAGAATTGAATCTTGAGCCGAACCTGAATTTGAAAATACGTTATCAGAGATATCTTGGCAAAAGAACACCTGAATATGACGCGCCGGGTTGGACTTGTGAATCTTTGAACCCCGAATCGTTGTAAAACGGCGAACCGGTCTTCAGCACGGAAAATACTCTGAGAATATCCATTGACGAAATAAACGTCACTTGTAACCTGAAGAAGCTTGATAAATATACCTTTATTCCATAACTAGAAAACCAATAATATGCGTGTATGAAAAGAGGGCAAATTTTGGGGTACAACATAAAGGAAAATAGATGGAATCCTAGAAGACCATAAAAAGTAACCTCGAAATCAGCCTATAAAAACTGAACTCACCACTTAGAAATTTATGCCCATCTCAGGAATTCGAAAACTTTGAAATTCTTGACTTCTCGATCTTCTAATTCCAAAACTAGTAACTAAAATGGTGAATTCTTGGTACTATGAGAAAGAGGAAACAAGATACCACAACTTTGGGGTTGAACATATGTTGAAGTGACGCTTGGAATCATCTGGAAAATAACCTCAAAGTTAGCCACTTGATATTGTCGAAACTAATAAAAATCTCATTGTGTCTGGTATTCCAAGTCTTGATGAATCACTAACTTATAACACTCATATTGTTTAATCCATTACTCAAATGAATTCGATCCCTTATATAAATATGTAGATTATGGTGAGATGGACAACTTTGGTATTGATCATGACTTGAATGTGTTCCCAGAACCATGTGCAATTTGACCTTGAACTTAGGTCCTTGAAGCTGATCAACAATACTTAGAATTTTTTTTAAGAATCCAATACTCATGCTCATTGAATCGTCAACTTCTCATCATCATAACTTTTGATTCAAAAATCTTTTGCAAATAATTCATTCTACAAAGATGTAAATTGTAATGATCCAAACAACTTTGTAGTTGAGCTTAATATGAAACAACGCTTTGATCAACGATTATTTTGCATTCAATGGTTGCCAATTGATTACTTTGAAAACTTCCAGATTTTCACTAAGTGTTCCAATTCAAATCTTAATGAACTCACAACTTCACATCCTTATAACTCAAAATCTAGGCATTTTTTGAAGATGATCTCTCAAGGACAAAAATGTAGTTTAGATCTTCCTCTTTCCATTGATCCCAAGTTTATCAATTTCTAATTAAAAATGAGTGAGATAAGATCTTTATGAATTTGCAAAAATGGTTCAGAATCTCATAACTTAGAAAAATTTATAAGTTATCCAAGATAACTTCTTTGACAAGTCAACCTCAAAATTATTAATCCTCTCAACTTCCTTCAACCCATGACCATATGATATTAAAATGTGAACCTTAACTCACAAGCTGACCAAAAATTTCAAAATGTTGACTTTGACTATTGACTTTGACTTATACACACTCAAATCTTTTCTTATTTAATCAATCTTGATTCTCTGATAAAATGTGAAGATTAATAAGCCACATATGGATGCTTTAAGGCCAATAAGATACTATGAAATCATCTTAAGCTTGGAAAGTCAGTCACATCATATTATTGTTCAAAAACCCTAATTGATAGCCACATGATACGAGGGATTGATCATATCTCCAAACCCTAATTCAAATGAGATATCTTGATAAATCTCTTAAACCAACAAGTCATATGCCTAGGGAGGGTACCTATGATGATTCGAATTTTGATATTCAATTCTTGTAGGCCATATCTCTTCTCTTGAGTGATACACACTCCCACAATCAAGACCTTTGATCCCATACCACTGAATTATTGTAATGTAGATGATGTATATGATGATGAAGCATAAGCTATTTTTATTTACAAATAAGAAGGCAAATTTTGGAGTACAACACCAGACTGTCGCTATAAGAATAAAAAGCTCGTTAAGCGAAATTTGCTGTACAAAGCCTCTTGTCAGCTTCAGACTGTCACTAAGTGAACTATGGTTTGCTAAGCAAACTCCTCTGCATTTAGAAAAAATATAAAATGCAGAAGACGGATTGGGGTTCCAAAAACTCAATTTTTCAACATGCAATCCGAGATCAGTGACATGCAGATCAAGGTAATGATGCACGTACAAAACATTACAGAGATAGGGTCATAATCATGCATTGATCAAATATTATTGATGAACATTCACTCAAATCCCTTGTCCCTAACATAATCCCCAAAACCCCAAGTCTCTATCTAAAGACTCACCTTAGGTAGATGGAGAAGAAGCTCTGAGATCATAATAAGGATGATGATGAACAAGGAAATTAGGGTTGATCTTGGTGCGTGCAAACATGAAGAAGGCTTGAGCTTGAACAACCCTTTCTCCTCTTTCTCTTCTTTCCACGATTCTTTCCTATTTCTCTCTACAACACCAAATCTGATTTTTTATTCCCATGTCAAAAAATAAGTCTTAGTCAAATAACCCATATGTTGTCTCTTAATTAGTTAAAGACTGTAATACCCCCAAGGCTCTTATTTATTTATGATCTAATTCTAAAATATATGTACATAATTCTAAGTGACGAGAGTATTATATAATTATGCTCTAGTAATCATTACCAATTAAATTAGCAATATCATTAGAAGATAATTATAATACCGGATATTACAAATTTCTAAATTATACATATATAAATAGAAATTTAAAGTATATGGAACTACTATCGGCAATGGTTCCCCTTTACTAAAAATCATTAAAATTTAAATTTTAAATAAATAATTTGTAGGATTAATTTTAATTTAATTTTAAAATAATAAATTATAATTTTAATAAAAAATAATAGTATGTCATTTACTTAGATTTATAAATTTCATCTAATAATTATTAAAACTATTTTTTTGTTATGAAATTAATAAGAAGCTACATAATAGAAGAGTAGAGACGAAGGATAGAAAGAGAAGAGAGAAAATTGGATTGTATTACTCTCATCATAATCAGGGTAGATTTTAAGTATAATATGAGTCATATTTATAAGACATATGTAATAAATAGAAAATCAATTGAAATCTCCTAATTGATGGACATCCATAATCATACCATTTAGAAAACTCCCCTTGGATGTCCATAAAGATTATGCCTCATTAAAACCTTACTAAAAAAAATTCAGTGGAAAAAAATCTAGTGAAGGAAAAAGAGTACAACATTCTTTATGAAGGAACTACCTCATTACTAATCAATGCAGATAATTACAAATAAGAAATAAAACTATAGGGAGACAATCATCCATTATTCATAATAGTCTCCTCAGATGTTTATTCAGGACATACCTCTTTAAAACCTTGCTAGAAAAAACACAATGGAAAATAATCTAGTGAAAGAAAAGAGTACAATATCCTTTTAAGAAAAATGCATTTCTCCCTCTCAGCTGAACAAATTCATTTCTCCTCCTCAGCTGAACGATCATTTCTTCTACGATGAAGACTAATCTTTTGCACTAAAAGGTATGCCAGATTATCACATGGACAAATTTGTTGAAGCTTATATCACCACTTTTCTGAAGATCATGAGTGAAAAAGAACATTGGAGAAATGTGTTTTATTTGATCTCCTTAAATATAACCATCTTTCAACTGAGCAATACATGCAATATTATCTTCATATATGATTTTTGTATTTTTTCATTCCAAAATTCAAACCACAAGTCTTTTGTGTGTGCAAACACATTCTCGAATTTCCTCATGTAGTGATAAAAATTCTTTATAATTAAATGAAGTTGCTACTGTGATTTGTTTCGCAAGTCTCCATGTAGTATTTGTACAATCATAAGTAAATAAACAATATATGCGATGAACCATTATGAGGATTTGACAAGTAACTTATTCCTCTATAACTTGTTAAATATAATTTGGATACATTAAAATAAAACACTCATGTCCATTTACCCCTAAGATAACGAAGTGTATGTTTGACCCCATTCAAATATATTTGTGTATGTGCAGAACTATATCTTGCTAATATAGTTATAGTAATTAACATATAATGATGGATATAATTAGCAAGATAGATCAGTGCTTGAATTGCAAAAGAATATGGTACTTCAGGATCAATTAATTTTTCATCCTTTTCTCGAGGTCTAAAATAACCGTCTACATATTCCATAGTCTAACATTATAGAGGTAGACAACATATGAGATTTATACATACAAAAATATTTTAATAGTTTATCTATATACAATATTATCTCAAATAAAAAAAAAAAAAAATATAAGTACATGAGTGTCGTTGATTTTCATATCATAGGTATATGCGAATAGTACACTACTAAAAAAATGACATTTGAGAAAAGGTTTTTACATCAGATATCAAAATATACGATGTAAAAAATAAAATTAAAAACATTTTACATCAGGTATTTATTTGCAATGATATAAATAATGTGAAAAAAAATATTTTTCGCTATCTATTACATCGGGCCATTTAATCCACCGATGTAAAAGGTTTCGTGAAAAAACACGGTGGCATTTTTGTAAATAACAAACTAGGTGGCAGAATTGTAAATAAAAAACTGGTCAGATATTACATCGGTCCCTGCAATCCACCGATGTAGAAAGTCCGTGGCAGATTGGTAATATAAAAAACATGTTAACCCTTACATCGGGCTATTTTTTCCACCGATGTAAAAAACATTCAAGAACCTTACATCGGGCCATTCTATAAACTGATGTAAAAAACATCAGCGCTCGAACCTTACATCGGGCCATTCTTTAAACTGATGTAAAAAAAGATAACCGCCCAAACCCTTACATCGAGCCAATGGTTGCACCGATGTAAAAACATATATATATATATATATATATATATATATATATATATATATATATATATATATATATATATATATATATATATATATATATATATATATATATATATATATATATATATATATATATATATATAATGTTGAAATAACCCCTAAATGAAAATTATTTCGTCACTGTTCAACTTCTCCGTCCCACGCGACTCGCCTACGCCGTTCCGCCCCCGTCTCGCCTACGCCGCTCCGCCGTCTCGCCTACGCTGCTCCTCACAGATTTCACATCTCCTCGTTGCCGGCTGCACGAAGTCATCCTTCGCCGTCCATTCGTTGTCCGTTTCACCGTTCGTTCGTCGTCTTTGAAACATCCTCCGCCATCCAACTACGATTCCGGTACGAAACTTTCTATTTTGTTCAACTTCATTGTATATCTAGGAATTGGTTGAAAGTTTATATAGAATTATTTCCAAGATGTTGGCTTCTAGGTTGAAGAGGATCATGGGTAAGTTGATATCTCAATGTCAAGCAACTTTTGTATTCCAAAGACAAACATTGGTGTTTTAGTTTGTAAGAGTTATATATACAAAAAAGTTTTTAAGATATTCTTGTTTCTTTGTTTGTTACTGAGATTCATTATAAAAAATTAGAAGTACATAGAAAAATAATTAGAAGATTATACTATGAATCTATTACTTTGTTCATATATGTTTTTTAATTACTAAACTGTTTATTATTATTAGAGAGGTTAATTAAGTCTAATTAGTTATAAATAGTATATATTTTGTATAAAGTTTAGAATATAGTACATGTTGTGTATAATTAGTCATTCTTTTTTCATTAGAGAAATTGTCTATTTAGAAATTGTCTATTCTGCAAATTTGGTTCACGTAAGTATATTTTATTGTTTTATTAAAGTCAATCTCTATTAATATGTTATACCTCTCATCACTTTGATTCTAATATTTATTTTAAAATTATTCAGGTATATTCATCGTGTATGTCTTGAGAATTTCATTTCAGAATTATATGGATTTATGGACCCTGTTAAGTGTATTTATAATGATAATGGAGCGAAATCTCAAGAGGATGTTAAAAATTACGTACTAAAAAAGTTACGTGATAAAAACAGAGTGTGCCACTTACTACCATTAATTCATGGGTAAGAATTTTTATGAAATTGTGTTTTATATTATTTAATTTTGATAACATATATATTTTATGTGACTTTTCTGTTTCCATACACACGTATAGGAGACATTGACAATTAATAGTCATGTGTCCAAGAGACAATTTAATTGTCGTATTTTGTTCACTTCATCGGGAAATTGACAAGAACACAAAGAAAATTATTACAAAGTAAGTTTATCTTTCATGTGACTTTCATTGGCAACTAATAGTTATGTAATTTTTCATTGGCGAGTAAATTTAGTTATGTGATGTTTATCTTTCTGTATTAGTTCTTTTGAGATTCATCAAATGGAAAATGGAAATAGAAAAAAGGCTACATGGCTTCATCTCAATGTAAGTGTGATGTAAATTGTAATTCTATAGTTAAATTTATGATAAATATTCACTAATTATGTCATTCAATTGTAGACAAGGCAACAACATAACTCTAATGATTGTGGATACTATGTGATGAAAAATATGTTGGATATTGTCTCTGCTAATATAACCGAGAATTGGATGCAGGTACTAAAAATAACTTTACTTTGTTATTTACTTTTTGTTTTTCGACTTAATATGAATATTTAAAAAATAACTCTATATTGTTATATTTATGTATTATTGGTATTTGATGACCCAACAGAATTAACACAAGATGATTTGCGACTCTGTTGGGCAAAATGTTTCTTTGAGTTATATAAAAGTTAAGTTTATCTTGGTGAGTTTTATAGAATTGTCTAAGTTGTGGTTTTTGCACATAATTGTTATTGAGTTTTTGCACATTACATGTGGTTTTTGCACATGTATTGAGTTTCTTGATTTTTTTGCTGATGTTAATTGTTATTATTTATTGTCAGACAATGTGATTTTGGTGTTGTCTACCGAAGTTATAACTCATCTACTTGTGGATTTTATATTGGTAATTCAAGTTTGGAAAAAGACTTATAAATAGTTGAACATTTTTGTATGTTTTGTGAAGAATATGTAATTGTAAGTTTGTTGTGAGTTTGTTTGTTGTGATACAATACAAGTTTGCAATACAATTGTTCAATTTGTAAGTTTGTTGTGAAAAATATGAAAATATCGACCTAGATGTGGTCTATGTGATATTGGAAAGCTATGAAATCTATATAGCGACATAAATATAGTCTATGTGATATTGGAAAAATATGAAAAAATGGGTACAAATTATTTTTGTACAGGGAAACATCCAAAAAATAAATAATTTATTCTAAAAAAATTTCTTACATTTTACACCGGTTATTACTCCCAACTGATGTAAAAACTTTTAAAATTGTATATATTACATCGGGCTTAGATTATAACCGATGTAAAAAGGGACTTTTTACATCGGTCCACACGTTTAACTGATGTAAAAAGTTGCGTCAATTTTTTTAAAAAAATGTTATAACTGTTTTTTACATCATTCTTAGATCACAACCGATGTAAAAAAGGGACTTTTTACATCGGTCCACACGTTTAGCCGATGTAAAAAGTTACGTCAATTTTTTTAAAATAATGTTATAATTATTTTTTACATCAGACTTAGATCACAACCGATGTAAAAAAGAGACTTTTTACATCGGACCCAGAACCGATGTAAAAAATACCTGATTTACTATATCGCCTGACTTTACATCAAACTCAGAACCGATGTAAAAAGTCAGTTTAACCCGATATAAAAAGTCATTTCTGCACTAGTGATAGTGAACATAAACTATATAACTTTTAACTATATAACTATCAATTATATAACTAAGAAAATCAAATACAAATAAGAAAATGAAATGCATTCAAACTATTTAAATTGCATTTTTTTATAGTAATTTATACTAACAAAAAATGAAATTTTTAAATAATTAAAGTCTCAATTTTTTCCTATTATAATCCATTACAAAATGACGCATGACTTCATTTCAATAATTTATTTTTTTTAACTTCAACTATCTCTCTTCATTCTCTTCTTTTAATTCAAACTAGAGAGATCCCTCTACATTCACACGGGTATTGTTATGATACGCATATTTGTTCTCAAAATATAATAAAAATATATAAAAATATTTGAATCAATAATATATATATATATATATATATATATATATATATATATATATATATATATATATATATATATATATATATATATATATATATATATATATATATATATATATATATATATATATATATATATATATATATATATATATATATATATATATATATATATATATTTGTTTTGAAATTATTGTCAAAAATATTTAAATCAGTATATTTTGATCAATAAATTCATGTTTCGATTATTATTCAATATTTTAATATGTTTCCGTTAGTATTCAATATTTTGATCAGTAAATTAATATTTTTGTTAATATTTAATATTTTGATCAACAACTTCATGTTCCCGTTAATATTCAATATTTTGATCAATAACTTCTTATTCATGTTAATATTCAATATTTTAATTAGTAACTTCATGTTCTCGTTAATATACAATACTTTTATCAATAACTTCATGACATAGAAATATTAGAACAATAGTTTGATATGGTTACATGTACGTTCACACTGTAATAGTATGTTATCCGTGCGTTCACATAGGTATTTGTAACTCAATACATAAAATTTTATTAATTCATGTAATGTAATCTCTCACCATTAAAATTTGTCTAAAACTAATCTGATACATTTGATTATTAATAAATCTGATTCATATATGGACCAGATACATTGATAGTCAAATATAAAAAAAAAATAAATAAAAGTTGCTTATAATAGTGTCTTGATAGCTAATCTTATATAATAACTTGTATACATATATTTTTCAATCGACAAAACTCACCCAACAGACAAATTGTCAAAATTAAAACCGATGTTACCACAATGACACTAGTGAATGAAATATTATCACCGGTGAATTTCTTTGGATTGAAGTTTTTTCACTCGAATCTGTATGAGCGCGTCCGATGTCCACCCCTACCTCTCCCCCGTTTACGGTTGCATTGATTGATGTGCCTGCTTTCTTTGTGCCAATGAATATCACTTTATTTTCATCTGAGAATTTTATCTCTATCAATCCAATCATGTTTTAATATAAAGTTTGAGCATTTCAGAATATGTACATACAAATAAAAGACACAGTCACAGTAAAAGTACTTGAAAGTGAAAATTGAATAGTAAAGTATTCTTACATGCATAATACAAGTTTAATGAAAGTAATGAAAGTACTTTTCATTATGGACTGAATGTTGCTGCAACAGTAGAGCTTAAGGAAGGTAATAAAGGGAAATACTTGACTGACAAATGCCGCAATGAATCAGCCTCAACCCTGAGAAACATTTTAAGAGATGTTACTCCATGAAATTGGCTTTTCACAACAGACATTTGATCACAAATAATAGTCCATCTCCTGTTTATTTATCGTATATGTGGGTGTTGGTGTTGGAGAGAAAATGCATTTGATAGTTTTTAGTGCACCAACAGCGAAAGTCATCCCTACACCTTCCGCTAATTGCGCCCTCTTGTGTTTTACAGTGACGGTCACATCCACCGAAGCATACTCCCCTGTATGAACCAACCAAATTCTCACAAGTGTTTGCCTCACTCACCATTATTTCTTATGCATCACCCAAATACAGTTACATTAATATTACAATTAGAGCTAATAAATCAAATTGAGTTGATGAACATCTACTTGAAGATGATTTAAGTATAAAAAACAAAGATTCTTAACTTTAAATGGCATGACTAATCACAACATCAATCATATTAAATGAAAAAACATTAAAAACTTCTTACAATAAACTTACAATCATTACTAAGGAGATACTACACCTAATATTACACTTACCGAAACATTGCTAAGTAATACCTCTTCCGTTGTTGTGGGCTTAATAAGTACCATTTTGTTAGGCCAATGAGCATCACAAAAAACTGTCTCAATGAATAAATGAAATGCTTCGCATCACAATTATCTTACATATAAGTCAATAGAGAATGCAATGAATCTATGTCTGGCCCCTAGCTTAATGACACTGAGTGTCAATGGCCTCAACCTAGTACCAAATCCTCCTACCAGAATCAATGCCTTAATAATGAAGTAAAGAAGCATGGGTGTTTCCAGTGATTTCTGGTAAACAATCGCTAGTCTTCCAAACTATCGAATAATCTTTCTGACTGTTATTCAATTCCTCTGGTAACTCACATGATCGACTAGATTGATCCTAGGATTCCTTGGACATTAAGGTTACTCTCACGATCGAACAGATATTCATGGTTGATATTTGAGTGTTGTATATGCGTTTGGCTTATTTCGATTTCTCTCTCAAAAAGTCTAAAGATGTAATCAAAATGTGCGTGTACGAAACTAAGTTGCATGAATAAATGTTAATTGTAAAGACATGTAAAATTGCATAAAAGTCAAGTAAATGGTTTCGAATTATAAAACAGTTAATGTAAAGGATTTCTGGAACGTAAAAGGTTTGAAATATGAAGAAAGCGTTTAATGCAAGAAATCTGTAAATGACTTTAAGTAAAAATATGCGTTCGAAGGATAAGACTTGAAGGTAAAGGTATGGAAAATATGACAGTTTTCTGAGATGTAAAGTGCTTGAAATGTGAAGAAAGCATTAAAATGTAAAACTTTGAAGAAGAGATTTCGAAGTGAAAAGACTGTAAATGAGAAAACTTGTAAATGTTATTTGACAAAAAGATAAAGGAAAGTGCTGGAAATGGTAAAAGGTTTTCATTAAATCAGAAATACATGGTGCTATCATATGTACATTTCTCTTGCATTCGTTTCCCTTGCCATGTGGTAGTTTGAATGTTACTGAGTATTTAGTACAATAGATATGACACACGAAATCCTAATACTAAGACTTCTATTTATACTAATTCGACCATAACGGTCTTGCTATAGGATTATGCCACGTTCAGAACATGCAGAACAATGCCTCTTTCTTCTTTCCACGTGTCCCCAAATGCTCCAGCACATAACTTTCAAACTTCGAATGTCCCGCTTCCATTTGAATTTCAAATGCTTTGGTACTTCTCCGTTTCGAACGCACTTCCCAGACACAGCCTTGTTGTTATTTCGAGACTTCTTTAGATATGTTCCCATAATTGCCACTCGAAGCTCCAAGCTTTGACATGCTTATTCGAAACACTGCTTCTGCTACTTCGAAACATGACGCTTTACCTTATTTCGATCGAAACGTTTAATTCATTTGGCTTCTAATAACATTATCAAAATCTTCAGCCAACAAATTGCCCCTTTAAAATATGTATTTCGATTCCTCTGAGAAATACCTATTTTAAACATCTACACAAGATTTTGATGTGACTTTCGAATCATCGTAACATTTAATGCATTTGACTCCAGTCACGTCAATCATAGCACCTTTTGGATTCCTTAACCGCCTGGAGCCACTTCACGACATGGTGCAGTTACAAATAATGATTATCTTTAAATCACGCCTATTACCCATGTTAACTTTACGCCACCTCTTCATCACACCAACCCATGATTTCCATGTATCACACCCTTATTCAGTGGATGCTTAAACTTCCCCATTATAAAACATCACCAACTTAATATTTTTCTTTTCTTTTCACACTCTAAATCTTTTACCCTCCTTCTCTCGTAAAAAAAAAACCCAAGCTTTCAACATCTTTCAAAAATGTCTTCTTCTACTTCATCCCAACTCAAGAAAGTCTCCAAGAAGAAAGGAAAAACTGCAGGAACTACCATGGAAAGTAAAATCATCACTCACCAAGGTCAATCCGTTCTTGCCCCTCAGATGATTTCAAAGGAAAAAGAAATGCTGTATGCGTCACAGGTACTCATTCCTACCAACGTTGCTGGTAAGAGGTTAGCTTTAAATGGCCCTCTTACGGTTTTTGAAATATTAAAAGACACCAGGACGATTTTCCCAGTTTGTTATAGTTTTAAACCCTTGTTTAACAAAATGGACGCCCCTAAGGCAGTAGAATCTTCTAGTTCAAATACCATAGAAAACCCAACTGTTCCTCCTAAGGACCCCTTTGTATTGGATTATGTAAAAAGTAATTTTAAGCCATTTCGATCTTGCCCCACCTCTGATATTGCTTATCAAAATTGGTTCAAGAAAGTAGAAGCTAAGAAATCCCAGCAATGGGAAGAATTAGGTATCTATAACCTGATTAAGCTATCGAAGCCTGGTTTCACCTACAACCACCCTCTGCTATTCGCGACCCTCTATTTCTGGGACAGTACCTATAACACTTTCCATCTCCCAGGTGGAATGATCACCCCAACCTTCTTCGACATAGCGGCCATCACTGGGCTATCGCCAGTGGGAGAAACTTATATACCCGACAACGAAGAACATTCAAGCATAATTGACTTCGAAGTCAAGCTAGCCAGTTTTTCCAAGTTTATCAGTCATTACCATGCTGAGGGGGACAATGTGTCTGACGTAGAGCATATTGCTTTCTTAACCCTGTGGCTGTCAAGATACGTTTTCTACAGTAGATCCCTACAGGTAGCTAGTAGGTTCATTCCTCTAGCTAGGGACTTGCATGAAAGTCGAAAAGTGTGCCTAAGTGAACTGCTCTTAGTTGACCTTTATGAAAGCCTGAGGTCAGCTGTTTCGAGCCTCAAATCCCACACCTCCAAAAATATTCTGTTGGCTGGCCCTTTTTGGTTACTTCAACTATAGCTAAATGCCATGTTCGAACCCTCCTTATCAACCGCCAACACCATTGATGAGCAAGATTCTAAGATAAATGATAGGATAGTCGAAGGCACTAGGCTTCGAAGATTAACTCCCAATGACGACAAAGATGACTTCAAAGTCCAATTTCTCGAAGTACATCATGATATTCTCCAAAAGGCACAAGTTCGAAGAGAGCATGGCGCCTTTTGCTTCGAGGGCTCATGGACCTTCTTGGTTCACCATGGCTCTCTCAGAAGCTATCAAGAGCAAGGAGATTCAGGATGTATGGAGAGCTTTTTTGCTACCTAGACTCATTTCTTCAAGAATAACTCCAGCCAGGAACCAGATTTTTCTCTTTGCCTACCAACCAAACTTTGTTTCGAGGCAGTTTGGCTTATGCCAACTGATTCCTGAACCTTTATTTCAAACTGAGAGTGCCATCACTTCTGGACGAACTTTCAAGGCACGGGAAGCCAAAATACAGCAAGAACAATATCAAGGCTTTGCCCAATTTGAGCTGATAACCTTCGAACCTACCCATCTCACAGCTAAAGGGTTTCTGGAATGGTGGACCAAGTTTTATCAAACTTATATGTTCGATACACTTACAATTCAACAGAAACTAATTGATGCCTTCGATGTGCAGGTACCAACAAAGAAAGGTATGTTTACTCATGCCAAAGAGATTAAAGCTTTCCAAAATTATTTTGAAACTACTTATGACCCCACGCGCTTGGACTCCACTGTGCATCAAGCGGCTGAGACCTTGAAGGAAAAATTTAAACAAAAAGTTTCTAAGTTAAAACTTCCTTCAGGGCTGTCACTTGAGGATAGGTATAGGTTGACATTCGAAATGCATCCACCTAAATTTCCCAGATTACCTACCTCAGAACTGGCTCTGGCTTGGTTTCCCCCATATCCTTGGTGGTTTACTTGCAAAGAGATGTTCAAATATCTTCAAAGGAAACCAAAGCCATCTGAGACTGTGACATGGGCTCGATACTGGCTTCATGATTTCCCAGGACACCTTCGATACGACCTTTCTGCCATGTCAATTAAATCTGATCAAGGCACAGGTGCGAATGCTTGGGAAAATCCCAAACGTCTTTTATTTTCCATATCTTTAACCTTTGCTTTAATTGTTTCGATTTTCAGCCATCAGGATAAAGACAGCTGCCTCGAAGTCGAAAGAAGGGAGTGCCTCTCAAGCCTCCATCGAAACTACTGACAAAGTGACTCCACCCGAAACAACCACTATTGCTGCAACCACAACAACAACAATAGTACCAACAACAACCAGTGTTCCAATTCCAACGGTAATCACTTAGCCTTGATGTTTCAAATTCACTCATGTTTTATGGTTTGCATCTAACTCTTCGTTTAAAATCCTTTCAGACCAACAAGCTTCCTCCTACTACTCCCAAGAAGCGGAAATCAAGCACCACTGGGGAAGATCCCAAGGCTGGAGGAAACTTAAACACTGCTTCGAAGAAGAAGCCAAAGAAAGATATTTCGAAAAGTACCGTTCCAACTAGTGTCTCTGGACTTGATTCCAGGGATGCTGCTCCCTCACCCAAATCCAAAAATCCACCTTCGACCTCCAACACAACGTTGGAACGTATAGCTAGTAACCTCTCCTCCGAGAGTCCACAGGTAAATTGAACCTTTAAATTTTGACAATAATAACTTCTTATTACCTTGATGAATGTTTTTTTTAACATTCTGTTGTTCCTTGCAGAACATCTTGAATCCAGCTTCCACTACTTCGAACTCACCATCCAGAGCTGCTGCTCCGCTTAACTCCTCTCCTCAAGGAGATTCCAGCAACCTGGTTCAAAATAAAGGTTCCTCCAATATGGCGGTTATGGCTGGAACTTCTGAACAGCAGGATGATCAAGGTACCTCCATTCCTCTGAAAGAGATAAACGAAACACCACTTCAAACATCTGTAGAGGATTTGCAAAGGGCTTCTCTTCAAAAGTCCCCTTTTGAAACTCTTCAAGAGGACCCAAAGGACACTCAAACTGAAGAAGAGAAAGCTGATTCTGGGCAAAGAGCCGAAGAATCTGCAGACGAAGAATCTGAGGAGGAGAATGCCAATGACGGTTCGACTGCTGGGACGGAGTCCAACGCAAATAGCAGTGAAAGGGATGATATCGAAGTGGTGGACTTGGATGAGGATGAAGAAGACCAAGAGCACGAAACGAATGAAGGGGATGGTAATGCAACCAACGAACCCATAGAGGTTGAAATGGACGTGGCTCCCCTACGTGTGGAACTCCCTCAATCCTCTTTGTCTCGAATGTCTGACGAGGAACTGGCACTTCTGAGACGAAATGACCCTATTGGGTACATGAAGGCAAAGTTGGCTCAGAGGGACGTCCCACTTGCTAGGGCTGGCACAAGTTCGACCAGCTATCCTCTTCCCACAGATGAAAGAATTGTTCTTCTTAATAAAATTAGGAAAACCATTCTCAATGTGGATATATTCGAAGTGCTTAAGCAAGATAGTACTGCTTGCTATACTATGAAGGAGCTGCTCACAAAGGTCAATCTTTCTACCTGCTCCTTGCCAGTTAGTACTCTCTTGTTCGATCTTCAGGCTTTGCTGGACAACGTAACTGGTTACCTTCTCCAAGACGAATCTGCTGCCAAGAAGGTTCAAGAGAAACGCATTGCCATGGATGTTGCTTATGAACAAGCTTCGAAACTCTCTCAAGAAGCTGAGGATCAAGCTATGCATCTGAAGCAGGCGAAAATTGATTATGAGGCTCGAGCTGAGTCCATACTTCTTTGGGAAAGGCAGATTCTGGAACTTCAACAGAAGGTTAAGGAGGCTAAAGAACAACAAATAGCCTTCGAAACCAACACTGCTGGTAACCAATTCGAAGAGCTTCTCAACCAGGGGCTTGCGGAAATGGAGACTGCAGAACAACTTAAAGGAGAAGTGGCAACCTTGGAAGGAGCCAGGCGGTTCGCTCAGCAGAAACTTGAATCATTTCGAAGCACTTTTAATCGATTGAAAAATAACTCTTATTTCTAGATTTTGATGTTTATTTGACTACAATTTTGGTTTCTTATATGTAATATTCGAACAACGCCATTTTGGCATTTTATCTTGCCATCTTGGCCTTTTACAACATCTTGGTTACGTTGTTACTATTCGAATCTCCTGCAGGCGTGGCTTATATTTCTTTAAATATTTCCCATTAACCTTTAGGATACGTTTATCATCCACGAGTTCTTCGATTTCGTATGCATTGTTTGAGAATACTTTTAATATTCGAAAAGGTCCTTCCCAATGATGTGACCATTTACCTAACGCTTTATTCTTCTTGTCCATAGGCAATATGACTCTCCAAACCAAGTCATTAATAATGAATACTTTTTTCTTCACCCTTTTATTGTATGTTCTGGCCACTCTTTCTTTTTGTCTCATCAAAATTTCCAATGCATGTAATCTAATTTCGTCCAACTCAACTAATTCATTCATCATCATTTCCCAATATAATGCAGTTGGGATTTCGTTTTGTCTCTGAATTCGAACTGATTGTAGATGAATTTCTACTGGCAACACTGCATCATGACCAAATGTGAGTTGGAAAGGCGTAGTGTTAGTAGCTTCCTTAGGAGATGTTCTACACGCCCATAATATTTGTTCCAGAGTTTTGTGCCAGTTTCTTGGCTTTTTGCCAATATGCTTCTTGATTAATCCTATTATTACTTTATTTGCTGCTTCGACTTGACCGTTTGCTTGAGCATAATATGGCGTTGATGTTAGCAATCTAAACCCCATTTCTTGGGCAAATCCTTGCATCTTTCTACCAGTAAACACAGAGCCTTGGTCTGTGGTTATGCTCTCTGGCAATCCGAACCTATAGATAATGTGCTTTTGTATAAATTCAATAATAGCCTCTTGATCAGCAACTATCAGTGGTATAGCTTCGATCCATTTGGTAAAACAATCTATTCCCACCAAGATGTATTTCTGTCCTTTGGACGAAGCAGGATTTATTTCTCCTATCAAATCCAATGCCCATCCTCTAAATGGCCATGGTTTGATGATCGAATGCAACTCACTTGCAGGGGCATGTTGAATTCCTGCATGTTTCTGACATTCCTCACATCCTTTAGCAAAGTCTATGCAATCTTTGAGCATGCTAGGCCAATACAAGCCGTATCGAAATAACAGCCATTTCATTTTATGGCCTTCTTGATGTGCCCCACATGCCCCATTATGGACTTCAGACAATGCTAAATATGCCTCACTTTCTCCTAGGCATTTCAATAATACACCCTCTTGGGTCTTTTTAAACAATTCGTTCCCCATGAGGAGATATGACAATGCTCTATATTTTGTCTTTCTATCCATATTTAGAGTTGGGTCTGCTAAATAACTCTTCAGTGGACTTCGCCAATCTGCATCTGACAAAATATTTATGGCTAATATTTCGAATCCCTGTTTCTCAGCATATCCCAATTTCATACTTTCCAGATCCGATGGTGTGAATCTAGTAGCCATAACTCTTCCCCTTAATTCAACCAAATCCTTGAAGTTCTTGGTAGACACTTTATAACCCGAAGCCAACTGCGCTAAGTCATTTGCTTCTTGGTTCTCTATTCTTGGTATGTGTTGAATATCCATGTATTCAAATTTCCTCAATAGCCTATTGACTATGACGAAGTATACCATTAAATTTTCCTTTATGCACTTGTATTCCTTTGTGATTTGTTTGACCACTAATTCAGATTCTCCTTTAATTTCGACTCTGGTTGCCCCCAATTCCAACAAAGCTTCAAGTCCAACAATGAGCGCTTCATACTCAGCTTCGTTGTTCGAACAACGAGGACCATCTAATTTATACTTGAATTTTGTTGGAATTCCTTCAGGAGAAATCAGAAGGACTCCAACACCACTTCGATTCCTGTGGGTTGAACCATCAAAGTACAATTTCCATGGTTGCATTTCGACGTAACTCATGACAGTCTGCTCAACCAAAGAATGGTCCACAATGAAGTCAGGAATCACTTGACCTTTCATAGATTTTAAAGGCATGAAAGTCAAAGAATATTCTGTTAAGGCTAAAGCCCACTTGCCAACTCTGCTATGCATTATTGGTTTTGAAAGCATATGTTTAATGACATCGAAATGAGATGAAACATAAACATCAACAGGTTTTATATAATACTTGAGTTTCATACAAGAGAAATACAAGCAGAGACATAGCTTTTCTAAATTGCTATATCTGGTCTCTGCATCATTTAGCACACTACTTAAATAGTATATGGCTCTTTCGATGCCATTGCTATCTTCTTGTGCTAGCATACTACCTATACTAACTTCAGAGGCAGATATGTACAATCTCATGGGCTTCCCCCATGAAGGTGGAGACAAAATAGGAGGCTGAGAAAGGTATTCTTTTATCCTGTCAAATGCCTCCTGGTGAGCTTCGTTCCATTCGAAGGCTTGGCCTTGCTTTAGACGAAGTAACGGAGAGAAAGCTTGGGTTCTTACACTTAGGTTCGAAATGAATCTTCTGAGGAAGTTAATTTTCCCTAGAAGAGATTGCAACTCCCTTTTTGACGTAGGTGCTTTCGTCTCCATTATGGCTTTGGTTTTTTTCTGGTTGATTTCAATTCCTTTCTTGTGAACCACAAAACCAAGAAAATCTCCAGCCTGCACAAAAAATGCACATTTAAGGGGATTCATCTTTAAGCCATGTTTTCTCATTCGCTCGAATGATTGGCTTAAATGATGCAAATGTGTTTCTGCAGATATAGATTTGATGACTATATCATCAATATACACCTGCATGAAGGTTTCAATGAAATCATGAAAAATTGAATTCATTGCCCTTTGATAAGTTGCCCCAGCGTTCTTTAAACCAAAAGGCATCACCACCCATTCGTAAGTGCCTAAGGCTCCTGGGCAACGAAATGCTGTCTTTGCAACATCTTCTTCAGCAATGAAAATCTGGTTATACCCAGAGTATCCATCTAACATACTCAAGTATTCGAACCCTGCAGCAGAATCTACTAGCATTTCTGCCACAGGCATGGAATATTCATCTTTAGGGGTTGCAGTGTTTAAATCCCTAAAATCTATGCAAATTATTAAAGAACCATTTTTCTTAATAACAGGTTCTATGTTTGCTAACCATTCGACGTACCTTGTTGTTCTGATGAATTTGTAACGCAGCAACCTTTCGATCTCAGCTTTAATTTTTGTGAGAACCGCTGGAGTGAATCTTCTGGGAGTTTGTTTGATGGGCCTCTTGCCATCTTTGATTGGCAGTCTGTGTTCGACCAACTCCCTCTTTAAACAGGGCATCTCGTCATAATCCCATGCGAAACAATCTTTGTTTTCCTTAAGGACTTCGATCACTTCCTTCTTGAGTCCTGGGCTAAGTTTAGCACTTATGTAGGTTACTCTTTTCGTTTTTTCATCCCCTAAGTTGACTTCTTCGAGTGGATCTTGTGCCAACATTTTGGCACCTGAGTTTATGGGGTCCCTTTCGAAGCCTAAGGGTTCTTTATCATAGATGGCATCCAACCTTTGATCCATCTCAAACTCTTCGAAGGGTGAGCATTTCAAACCATCCCCACTTACTTCGTTCATCTTTATAGTTGATTTATTTATTTCAGCCTCTAAGGCCGCTTTTGATTTGTTCTCAGCCATATAGGCCGAAATCCTTTCGAAAAAGGTAGACTCAGTCATGGATAAGGTTGTCGAAGTCCCATCCTGCTGGCCGTTTTTGTATAGTGCTTTCGACTCCCTCTTCTTCACTGATTATTGTTCTATCCCAGTAAAGGCCATCATGGCGAAGGGTCATGTAGTAGTGGGCGTTTCTAGTTTCATTAATCTCATCATTTGGAACACACGGAGCAATCTTTGCCAGATTTTTATCATAATCCCTCTTGTCAACTAAATTGACAGTTGACATAAAGTAACTCTGGTCTGCTTCGATGTTTTCCACGATTCCATCATCTCTCCACAGAACTAGTCGCTGATGCATTGACGAAGGAACTGCCTCCACGCCATGGATCCACTCCCTTCCCAGCAGTAAGTTATAGTTGGCCTTGGCTTCGATCACCATAAACATGGTGGGCCTACAGCTTGAGCCTATTGTCAATTCCAACTGGACCACTCCCAGTGTTTTGCCCACTTTTCCCTCATAATTGGACAAAACCATATTATGGGGCTTGATGTCTCCTTCGCGGATCTCTAATCTTTTTAGCATGAAATGGGGTATCAAATTGACTGCAGCACCCCCATCCACTAGAACTTTGTTCACACCATGGACACCAACTTTCGCCCGAATAAAAAGTGGCTTGAGATGGTTCTTCATTGCAGGTTCTGGATGTTCGATTTTGTTCCTCAACAGCCCCATTGTCCATCACATAGTAGCACACAGGCCTATGTTTCATCAAATCTGTGGTGTCTTCCTCCTCATATTCATCGATTTCGGTTTCCTGCCCAAATTCGCAGGGAAGCACAGACACCACGTTACAGTTCAGGTTAAATGAAGACTCCCCCTCCGATTTGAAGTTATCTGTTATCATATCTTCGTCCTCTTCCGGGCCTGGAGTGTATTCCTTTGGTTCATCGCGTTGTACTTCAGAGAAGAGCCTCCTATTGACTGGAGGTTTGTCTTCAGTTTGATTTTTTGGTTTGTTGGTGCTAGATTCACCTTGGTTTTTTGTTGAAGTAACCCCTTTGTTTGCCATAGCTTCTCTCTCAGCCTTTCGAATCCTTTGCTATCTGCGCCACTGGGATCTTGACATGGGGTTCCTTCCTTTGTAATTTTCTAATCTCACCTCCTCCCTTTTTGCTGTGTTGAATTGCCCCCTGTATGTCACAGCATGGCGTGCATTTCGTTCAGCGTTTCTCCATCTATCTCTGCCTTTGTCATTTCTGACCTGTAACCATCTATCGGTTGGCACTTCAGCAGAGAGTTTGAAAGTCACTCTTCGAGCAGCCTTGGGGTGAGGGCTATCAGGCCTTCGCTGTTTGTGTCTGCTGTCGAAACATGGGCCCATCTGGACAGTTTCTTGATGGTTCCAGCAAGGGGCGAAGGGAATCGTTTCGAAGGCCCTGGCCATGCTTTGGTCATACACAGCGGAACACCTTGGGCAAATCAAGCACTTGGTTGCCCCTTTGTAGCAGCGAAACACAAATTCCAGCAAACTTTCTCCAGCCTTGGGATAACACCTAAAAAGCTGGTTATCCTGGCGCCAATTGTTGCCAGTTCGAGTCCTCTGTACCCTTTCGAAATTCGCAGCGATTCTTTGATTGCAGAGGATGCTGCACCTAGGGCACAATATCATGCCTGAATCTCCTTTGTGGCATGTCATGAGATAATCCTTGAGACTAGCATCTCCAGTGTGATTATCCCCCATTCTATACTTTTCTTTTTCTAAGTATTTTTCTACTTCCTCCATCTCAGAGCGAGGTCTTTCCATATCCACCATATTTATTCCAACATCTTCCCCCTTAGCTTCATCATCGCCCCATCCTGTGGGCTTTATATCCTTAATCTGAACCTTCGAACTCTCTGGGGCAGAATATTTGACCAAATAGTCAAATTTTCCACTAGGTTCCCCTAGAGTGTCCCATATTTCCTTCTGAGGGGAAATTGGCTGCGTGATTTGGACTTTCTCCAATTCCAGCCTCAAGCCTTCAGTGACTTGTGTTAGTTCTTGGTTTTGATTTCCCTGGCCTTCAGTAGCCTGGGTTTCTCTTGCAACAGCTACAGGTGCGGCAATCGAAGTCTCTGGCGTATTCTGGATGTCTTTAGTGACCTCCTTATTGACTTCGACCATCACCCAGTTTTCAGCTTCAGTACCCTTCTCTCCTGTTAGGGCGTCGCTTTGATTAGTTTCCACCATGTTGACCTCTCCAATGCATGCAGGCTCGGAGTAGTTGGTGTCTGCGACGTCCAAGGGATCTTCGTCCACTTTCATCTTCACCTTATCAGCAAACTTTAGTCTTCCATCTTTGATCACGTTTTGAATTTGGTCCCTGAAAAGAAAACATTGTGAGGTTTTGTGGCCTAGGAAACTATGATATTTGCAAAATCCTCTCTTCTTTCTCTGATCCAAAGGAGGTATTTTGACATTTGATGGCACAATTAGTTGGCCATCTTTGACAAGTAAGTCAAAAATCTCGTCACATTTAGTGACATCGAAGGTATAAACCTTCTTTGGAAATTTGTCACTTTTCTCATTTTCAACAATGTCTTTCCCTTTTGTGGGAACTAACAATTTGCAAGAATAAGGCGGGGCCTGTTTTAATTCAGCGAGGTCGATTTCGACCTCTTCGAATTCGAATTCAGGATATTCTTCTGCTTCCTCAGTCCCAACATAGGAAATCCTTTCTTTCTTGCTATTCTTAAAGACTCTGGCTTTTTCGGCCTTTAGTCTTTCGACCTGTCGAACCCTATCGGCTAACTGAGCCATATCCCTCAAATATTGAGTGTCTAGTTTCTTTCGAATAGAATAATCCAAGCCACCAGCGGCCATTTCGACTAACTCATGTTCAGGCACTACTGTGTAACATCTGGATTTCAAAAGCCTAAATCTATTCAGATAATCATCTATGGGTTCGGTGAACTTTCTCTTAACACTGGCCAATTCCTTCAAACTTATTTTCGACTGTCCCATGTAAAATTGTTCATGGAATAATCTCTCTAAGAGAGCCCAAGTGTCAATGGACCCAGGAGGCAAAGTGGTAAACCATGTGAAGGCGTTTTTAGTCAAGGAACTTGGGAAGTATTTGATCCTGAGATCTTCATTATTGGCTATATCTCCCGCTTCGGTTAGATATCTCGCTATGTGTTCGACTGTTGACTCATTGGTATCCCCAGCGAACTTTGTAAATTTAGGGACTTTATATCCCCTTGGTAAATCAGTATGCATTATGCAATCCAATATAGGAGAAGCATAATTTGGCCTTCTCATTCCTGTGTTGAGGCCATTCTGGGCCATGACTCTCTCTATCATGGTGGTTAGGTTGTTTTCTGCCAAGATGTCATCGTTTCGAATTCTATGAACGACAGCATCGGCATCTTGATTTCGACCAACCAAGACAACTCCCCTAGGTTGTTCTTCTCGAAACTCTGGGGCTTCTAGCCTTTCGACCCTTGCCCCTGGTTCCATAATTTCTCTTTGTGGGCCCGGGATTATTGGGGCTTCTAACCTTGGTGCCCTGGCCCCTAAGTTAACTTCTTCTCTGGGTGGTCTATAAATTGGGTCGTTAGCAATTTGTTTTATAACAGGCATGTTTGCTCGAAATCCCGCCTGATTCTGCCTACGCCTTTCTGGGGGAGCAAAGAAATCTGCTATTCGACTCATATTGTCAGCGTTTTCTCTGTTTGTCACAGTCACATTTTGCACTATTGGGGCAAATATCTCCTGCATGGTTTGTGCTAACACCCCTATCATATTATGGTTACTGTCATCCATCAATAGCCTAAAAGCCAACTGGTTGTCTGTGGTTAAGATAGGCATTGTGCTATAACCCACTGACCCTTGGTTATTTGTCATAAACTGATTCGCCCCAGACCCAGACCCTAGTTGTGGGGATGAATTTGATGTGGAATTGTGTAAACCTGCCATAAAAGATGTTGGCATTCCATAAGAGGAATTTCTGGTTCTATTCCCATCGAAACCGGGTGGTCTAGTTAATGGAGTGGCAAAATGGGATTGTGTCCCTGATGGTGGAACGAATCCCCCAGGGTAACCAATGGTTCCAGTATTTCCTAAGATCGAACTATTAGTTGATATGCCACTTACTCCATTGGTGGCTATGTTACTGGTTGAAGATGCAACAGACTGTGCATTCGAAGGGATTATATTAGATGTTCCGATCGAAGTGGACGCATTAGTGCCTGTTGTATGTGGGCCATTTTGTTCCCCTTGTTGATTGTCAGAATTATACATTTTATCCAAACGTTTTCTTCTGGATGAAGGTTGGTTGCTGTTGGTTATTTTACCACTTCTCAGGTTCATAAAACAGCAAACTTCTTAGGTTCCAACGTTTTTATAATGGTTATGTCTCAACAATCTTTATTTTTAATATCCAATTATTGGTCCCACTGGGCGTGCCAATTTGTTTCCAGTGATTTCTGGTAAACAACTGCTAGTCTTCCAAACTATCGAATAATCTTTCTGACTGTTATTCAATTCCTCTGGTAACTCACAGGATCGACTAGATTGATCCTAGGATTCCTTGGACATTAAGGTTACTCTCACGATCGAACAGATATTCATGGTTGATATTTGAGTGTTGTATATGCGTTTGGCTTATTTCGATTTCTCTCTCAAAAAGTCTAAAGATGTAATCAAAATGTGCGTGTACGAAACTAAGTTGCATAAATAAATGTTAATTGTAAAGACATGTAAAATTGCATAAAAGTCAAGTAAATGGTTTCGAATTATAAAACAATTAATGTAAAGGATTTCTGGAACGTAAAAGGTTTGAAATATGAAGAAAACGTTTAATGCAAGAAATCTGTAAATGACTTTAAGTAAAAATATGCGTTCGAAGGATAAGACTTGAAGGTAAAGGTATGGAAAATATGACAGTTTTCTGAGATGTAAAGTGCTTGAAATGTGAAGAAAGCATTAAAATGTAAAACTTTGAAGAAGAGATTTCGAAGTGAAAAGACTGTAAATGAGAAAACTTGTAAATGTTATTTGACAAAAAGATAAAGGAAAGTGCTGGAAATGGTAAAAGGTTTTCATTAAATCAGAAATACATGGTGCTATCATACGTACATTTCTCTTGCATTCGTTTCCCTTGCCATGTGGTAGTTTGAATGTTACTGAGTATTTAGTACAATAGATATGACACACGAAATCCTAATACTAAGACTTCTATTTATACTAATTCGACCATAACGGTCTTTCTATAGGATTATGCCACGTTCAGAACATGCAGAACAATGCCTCTTTCTTCTTTCCACGTGCCCCCAAATGCTCCAGCACATAACTTTCAAACTTCGAATGTCCCGCTTCCATTTGAATTTCAAATGCTTTGGTACTTCTCCGTTTCGAACGCACTTCCCAGACACAGCCTTGTTGTTATTTCGAGACTTCTTTAGATATGTTCCCATAATTGCCACTCGAAGCTCCAAGCTTTGACATGCTTATTCGAAACACTGCTTCTGCTACTTCGAAACATGACGCTTTACCTCATTTCGATCGAAACGTTTAATTCATTTGGCTTCTAATAACATTATCAAAATCTTCAGCCAACAATGGGGCATTTATTTCTTCTCTTAAAGATGCGCGACTAGTGGTTGAGAGTGATTCGGCCGAAGGATGGGGCCAGGTGTTGACTTTGCCTAAGAACAAGTTTGGAGAAGGTCTTGCTTTTTATCCCGTGTCTGTAAGAGCTAAGCAAGCTACAGTTACCCGTCTGATACAAGAAGTCTTCCGAAGCGTAGGTTTTATCCATCCAACTCCGTCCGAAATTGATGCTATAATGGAAGATGATTCTGAAGAGGATTTACCTGATTTTGTAGCGCATAGAGTGGTTTGCCAGAACTGGACTGCTGTTGATATTCCTTATGTGATGCACATTTCTGAGTAATGCTTTGCTCTATTTTGAAAAACCTTTCGCTCTGCCCAAGGAGAGAGAGTATTTGTGTCGGGCTATGTTAAAAATAAATCCTTTTTCTAGCCCGAGAAAAATGAGAAGATGTTTGAGCATTTGTTTCAAGTATTGCCAATCGTGAATAAAAATGTTATTTTGTCTCCCATATTGTTTTTACTTTTCACTTTTTTCTAGAAAAATGGTAACAAATAGAAAAATAGTAATAATAAAGAAATATAATTTTTCATATATATATATATATATATATATATATATATATATATATATATATATATATATATATATATCTGTACAACCTCGCATTAATCGATTTCTATAATAAAGCATAATCATATGTGTAGATTAATCCATGACCTAACCATTGAAAACAATGACCCTATGCCCCCTCCCAACTTCGAGTTCCCTATGTTCAGAGCCGAGGAAGAGGATAGTGAAGAGATCCCTGATGAAATTTCCCGCTTACTTGAGCATGATGAAAAGATTATCCATCTGTTCGAAGAGTCTGTGGAGATAATCAATTTCGGTAGGGAAGAATACAAAAAGGAAGTCAAGATTAGAGAATTGCTTATCCAAGAGGTCAAAGAAAGAACGTTGGAGCTTCTCAGAGAGTATGTAGATGTGTTTGCTTGGTCCTATCAAGATATGCCAGGTTTGGTAATAATATTGTGGAGCATCGATTGCTGTTGAGACCTGAATGTCCGCCGATTAAGCAGAAGTTGAGAAGGACTCGTCTCGATATGGCTGACAAGATCAAAGAAGAGGTCCATAAACAAATTAATGTGGGCTTCCTCGTTACATCAATTTATCCTTAGTGGTTAGCCAATATAGTGCATGTTGCTAAGAAAGATGGCAAGGTTCGAATGTGTGTGGACTACAAAGATCTGAATAGAGCCAGCCCAAAGGATGATTTGCCATTACCACACATTGACGTATTGGTCGACAGTACAACAAAGTTTAAAGTTTTTTCTTTTATGGACGGTTTCTCTGGTTACAATAATATCAAGATGGCACCTGAAGATATGGAGAAGACAACCTTCATTACACATTGGGGGACATTTTATTATCGAGTAATGTCGTTTGGTTTAAAGAATGCTGGTGCGACATACCAGAGAGCCATGACCGCTCTGTTCCATTTTCTTTACTTCACCATCTTGATGCAATATACCTTCTTATTGTCTTCAATATAAGATCTAAGAAGGTAACAATCATACTTCTCTTTATCTTCGTTAGATACTAAAAGATTAATCATATCTTGATCAATAGCAACACCACAAGAGGGATCAGGACATCTCAGTATTAAACATCTTGGACTATCATTAATTGAAGTTTCAATATATCCTGGCATATCAAAAAGGATAAACAGAAGAACATGATCCAACAGATAATAAAAAGAATTGGAAGAAAATAATATTAAAGTATACATGCATTAGAACCATATCATTCGTAATAATCATGCATTAGAGTAATAGTTTTTGGAAGCCAAGTGAGTGAAATATACAATACAAGTAATACCTTCCCAACCTGAAAAGCAATATGGATGGTCACAAGAAGCAGTTTGGATCTTTGAAGGAGGATAAACTTCAAAGAAAATGCCACACGTAAGCTGATCACAAGAGGGGAAATATGACAAGTTAGTGAAGTAAAAATAGAGCCGAAGCGGAAGAAAACAATAAATCCATTACATTATCAACCTATTTTAATTAAAAGCCAAACAACTATGTCATGCCATACCTCATTGGCATCAGGATTCTCATAAACTTTCTTCTCCAACACACGAACTATTTTTCGAACATATTCTTCCTCAACAAACCAATCATCATTAACTTTACTCACACTCCTGCATCACCAAACCATATCTCCATTAGTGCATATTATAGGCATACAATAAATAGGAAAATAAAAAACTTGCATACATACTCGAAAATGTCTTTTTCCGTTCTTTTTACCCTTTCCTTAAATTGGATAAAATAAAAGACGGCGATGACTCTTGCTTACCGCATATTTGCAAACAAAAAAAATGAAAAAACCAGTATAAACAGTCGGTTTTACCATCGTGCAACAGAACTGGAGACTCTGATGGGGACTCTTAATAGAAAGTGGAGTTACCTTAGAGATAGTCCATTATTTAAATGTTTTGTATTCTTTGATTGCTTTACTTTTGAGGGCTCTGTTTGGGGTTACTATAGATCCTACACCCGGATATGAGGAAACCTTTTAGGTAAGTAGCAATAGATCGTGGAAACTGTGCGGGATATACCGACACGGTTGAAGTGATGGCTACATTGATGCGACACTTTGGTTGGCACCGGTAGCCTTTGAGTTAATCAAGGAGAATATGGGGCCTCCACGTGGTGTCATAAAGCATCAACTGACCTTAGAACCTTTAAATGAACAACTTGGGCATTAGGACGTAGCGAAATGGCCGTCTTTGGTGTATTCCTAAAGTCGATAGATACTCGATGCTACACTCATTGAGACTTGACTCTTGAGTTTTGTTTGGTTACGAGTCAATCTCCTATCGAACGAAGCTTGTGGAAAAGGTTGGTGATATTGAGATCCCTTAGAACCCAGGTACTATTTATAGGACAGGTTGAACCAATCCAACTTCAAGAGGGTACTACCTTAAAACCCATGCAAGCCTTAAATATAAGGTCTTGGTATGATTTTCTTGTTGCTTGATATATATGTGATTTCTTATCATAATCATGACATCATAACATGGCATATCATACTAACCATTTTAAGGATTTTCTAGGGCTTATCTTTGTCTTGTTTTGTAGGACATGACATCCACTCGCAGGAACACTATCCAAATCAATCTTGTGAAAGTGCATCCTCAACTTAAGGAATTAGCGTCAAGAATTCCTGAAAGATCTCCCTTCACTGAAAAACATGGTCGACTTCTCAACTTGGTCATTTCAACATCTAATGAAGAAATGTTAAAGGTGCTCTTTCAGTTCTTTGACCCGTTGCACCACTGCTTCACTTTCCCTGATTACCAGTTAGTGCCTACTATGGAGGAGTTTTCTCAGTTATTAGGGGTACCTATCCTTGATCGTCTACCATTCAACAGTACGGAAAGAGACCCAAAGCCTGAAGAGATTGCTCAAGCTCTGTCTTTACAACGGTCTGACGTAGTGGAAAATTGGGAAACCAAAAGAAGTGTCCAAGGATTTCCAGATAAGTTCATATTTGAGAAAGCCTGCTATTTTTGGGATAGCTTGGACTTACAAGCTTTTGAATAAGTGTTGGCCTTTCTCATCTATGGGATAGTACTATTCCCTAACACGGACCAACTCATAGATGTGAATGCAGTTAAGATTTTTCTGTCTCATAATCCGGTACCTACTTTACTTGGGGATATTCTACACTCTTTGCGTGCTCGCACTCTGAAGAGAAGAGGGACTCTCCTGTGTTGCACTCCTCTATTGGCTAGGTGGTTCATTTCGCACCTACCCCGGTCTATTCTGAGAAATGAGCAGGGTATGAGATGGTCTCATAGACCGATGTCCCTTACATATTCAAACATTCCTTGGTGTTCCCGGTCCTTGGAGAGTGTCACCATCATTGATCGCTGTGGGGAATTCCCTAATGTCCCTCTCTTAGGAATTAGGGGAGGAGTCACTTATAATTCTTACTTGGCGCTGCGACAGTTTGGTTATGCTAGAAGGGATGGTCCTCACGACATACTCATCCAAGGAATCACGTTTGACTATGAGAATGATGGTCATGGTTGTAGCAAGAGGTTCATTCAAGCTTGGGGCATGATAAATAGAGTTGACAACAAGACACTGGTGCACAAGAATCCCATCCCTCATGAGCCTTACCTTAAATGGGTGCGAGCTCATGCTCAATGTCTTATGATGCCTTACCCTGCCACCTTATCTGTGATTATGGAGCCAATTGCTGAAGGAGACACTCCTTACGTTGTTCTTTATACCGATATGACAACTGACCTTGAGGAGCTACGAAAATCCTAGATCCAACTTTAAGAAGAACGGGATACTTTTGAAGCCCAATTCTACGCCAACGAGAAGAAGGTTCTAGAACTCACCCGGTTACTTCATGAGGAGAAAAGCATAAATGCCTACATTGCACCAAAAAAGATGCGTCCATGGGAAGCTTGAAGTCTTTCTTTTGCTTAGGAATTTTTATTGTTGCTTTATTCCCTTTGTAAGCCCAAGAGGCATCATTATGACCAATAAAAACTTCTTGATGCAATTAATGTTTGCTATCTTTTTGTTTAAGCAAATCTGAGTCTTAGAAATCCTTGAAAACATTGCATACATATATCATACATATCATTGCATAAGCAGGTTTCACAGCAGGTTTTTCATCATCTTCGCTGTTTATTTCAGCAATGGCTCTAGAATAAACAGTGAAGGAACTGCAGACTCAGAATGCCCGGTTTCAACAAATGATCATGGCTCTGACCAAAGGGAAAGAAGAACTGAAAGCCCTGCTTATTAAAGAGAAGAAGAAGAAGAAGACAAAGAAGCCAACTGGGTTAGTGAATCTGGGAAGGAGGATCAGAGGACCGGTGCAGTAGGCCTCTGAACTGATAACTTCATCAAGGGGAGGAAACAATCAAGATGAGGAAACAAGAGAGGAAGACTCCAGTCCCAAGGAATCCGATGATGAATCCGACTATGATGAGGAGAAGTATCCTCCTATTGATGAAAAGTTTAAATAGATGGAGGATCGTTTAAATGTGATGGAAGTCCGCAAGGTACCAGGTATGAATTTTGAAGAGCTGGGTTTGGTCTTTGGAATTGTCATCTCGCAAAAGTTTAAGGTGTCGGTGCTCACCAAATAAGATGGGGTCTCATGTCACAAGATGCACCTCTGATCTTATGTGAGGAAGATCCAGCCTCACACTGCTGACAAGGACTTATGGGTCCACTTCTTTCAGGATAGTCTGTCCAGAACTCAACTAGAATGGTTCTACCAGCTGGAAGGAGCCAACATCCGTAATTGGGAGGACCTGGCTGCTGCTTTCTACAAGCAATATCAGTATAATGCAGACCTTGCGCCCACCCGTACACAACTCCAAAATATGTTTATGGGTTCGAGTGAGGGCTTTAAGGAATATGCTCAGAAGTGGAGGGACTTAGCAGGAAGAGTCCAGCCTCCCTTGTTTGATAGGGAACTAGTGGATATGTTTCTGGGGACCCTGTCTGGTCCATTTTTCAATCATCTAATTGGAAGTTCCTCAGTCGGCTTCACTAAATTGATTTTGATAGAAGAACGGGTGGAAGCTGGAATCAAGAGTGGCAAGATTCAAAAGGATGCGTCCTCCAGTACAGTAAGGAGGCCATTTGCTGGGATGAAAGAGGTTGGTGCTGTGTACCATCAAAGAAATCAGGATATAACTGAATGTCGTCCAGTGGTAGGGGCTGTCATGATCTCTAAACCTGCACCCACCCAACAAAGGAATAATCAACTAAGAACAGAAAAACCAGTAAGGCAGTTTACCCGGATAAGCATGACGTTGTTTCAAGTCTTGCCACATCTGTTGAAATCTAATTTAGTAACCTTGTGGGAAGCTCCGAAGAACCCCAACACTACCTCTCCTCACTACAACCCTAATGCTCATTGTGCTTACCATTCAGAAAGTTCGGGCCATGATACCAACAAATGTCGGGCTTTCAAAAACAAGGTGCAAGACCTTCTTGAGGCGAAGGAAATTGAATTCGACGCCCCTGAAACTCCAAATGTTATCACTTCTCCTATGCCCAAGCACAACCGTGGTGTCAACACTGTTGAAGATGATGTGTTTGTTACTGTTGTTCATGAACTTGTTACTCCTCTCCTGACCATCAAGAGAAGCCTGTTGAAGGCCGGTTTAATTTCAGGCTGTGGCGAGGGTTGCCACCTCTGTTTATCTTTACCGACTGGTTGTCATTTATTGAAGGCAGTTGTCCAGCGCCTGATGGACGACAAAGAGATTTTGTTTGAAAAGACTCTTGTTCCAACCACTTCTTACAAGGATGTTTCAATAATAACCATTTCCGCCAATCCTCCCAGGGTCTCCACCAAAAGACCCGTTAGGATTACATCTATTCCGAAAGTGACTCCACTGATAATCACTATGCCAGGGCCAATCTTATACTCCTCAAACAAAACTATTCCCTGGAACTATGGGGGTGACGACTACTACCACAGCGTCAAGAAAGATTGGCTGGCTGATGAAGACCAGGTTTCTGAGAAGGCTGACCCCGACATTGGCAACATTGTGGGAACCAACAAAATAACCAGAAGTTGAAGAGTGTTCTCCCCAGAGTTTTCTCCTCCAAAAGCTATTGCTGGTCGCATGATTATTCATGTTTTTGCTCCTGCTACTACTACTACTACAGTTCCTGTGACCACCCCTGCTGAGACCCCCATCACCGAGTCAACCGAGACTCGGGGAAAAGACATATTGGTTGAGCCTGTCCGGACGAAGGCGTAGTCAATACCTATCCCAGAGGCTTCCAAGAAGGAAATGGAAGAAATTTTGAAGATCATCAAGAAGAGCGACTACAACATGGTCGAGCAACTACGGAAGACCCCTTCAAAGATTTCTATGCTAGCCTTACTATTATGCTCCGAAGCCCATGTAAAGGCTTTGGTGAATTTCCTTAAGACGGCGCATGTGCCACAGGAAACCTCTGCAGACTAGTTTGAAGATTGTGTGGCCAGTCTGACAGCGGATAACAGTTAGGGTTTCACGTATGCCGATTCGACACCCAAAGGGAGAAAACACAATGATGCGCTACATGTTTTCGTCGAATGTCCGGGCACTACTTTGGCCCATGTCCTGGTAGATACTGGTTCATCATTGAATGTGCTTCCCAAGAAGGCTCTGGATAGACTAGGCGTTGAAGGTTTGACCTTGAAGCCCAACAACATAATAGTAAGGGCTTTCGATGGTTCGAAGAGAATGGTGCATGGGGAGGTAGACATCCCCATCAAATTTAGTTCTGATACCTTTGAATCTACCTTCTACGTGATGGATATCAAACCATCCTATTCTTGTTTATTGGGTCGCCCTTGGATCCATGGGGTGGGAGATGTCACATCTACTTTGCATCAAATGATGAAGTACCTGGTAAAAGGAAAGATTGTCACGGTACACGGGGAGGAAGAATACATCATCAGTCACATGAACTCCTTCAGGTATGTAGAAATGGATGGCGAGTTTATCGAGACTCCATGTTAGAATTTCTAAGAGGTGCCTCAGACTATGGCTGCAACTGAAACTGTCACCAATCTGCCAAAGATCACCAGGCCTCCCTTGAAGATGGCTTCTCTCAAGGATGCAAAAGCAGTTATTGAAGGAGGCGGGTCTACCATCTGGGGTCAGCTCCCTGACATACCGTACAAGTCTGACAAGTTTGGCTTAGGTTTCTCTTCAGGGGCTCAAAGGGCTATACGCCGTGCTCGGGTTGGAGGACCTCCCCTCCGTATCAGCAACCATGGGGTCAATGCCTTAGAAGACAGTGATGGTGACGATGACATGGACAACTGAATCTTCCCTACTGCCAACGGTGGAATCATCAACTAGACAGAAAGAGACTATGTACCAATTACTTTTGTTCAGAAGTAATTGTCTCTTTGTTTTTTTTGGATATGTAATAAACAATATGAACTCTATGGCCAATTGTCTTATCCGAGGCACAATGGTTTATTTGTGAGGGCTATCATAATTCAATTTCATATGGCATTAATAAACCATTGGACGTTTATGCATACAAATTTTGTGCTCTCAGTTTTTCTCTTCTTTTACTATACAACTATGATCTTACACACACTCACTTATTAAACTGCAGATCCATATCCACTCTGGATACCATTGATAATAGTTCTGCTATTGCCGGTTATGACTTTGAAAATCCGATCAACCAAGCCAAGGACGAAGGTGAGGAAGATTGTGAGGTACCCGGAGAACTTGCTAGACTGTTACAGCAGGAAGAAAGGGCCATACAGCCCCACGAAGAGCCAGTTGAGATAGTGAACTTGGGCACAAAGGTAGATAGAAAGGAAGTCAAGATTGGTGCAAATCTGGGGCTTAATGTCAATCAACGGTTGATATAGATGTTGCATGATTATGTCGAGATATTTTCCTTGTCATATGAAGACATGCCTGGACTAGACACAAATATTGTGGTTCATTGTCTGCCAACTAAAGAAGATTGCCCTTCGGTAAAGTAGAAGGTCCACCGTATGCGTCCTGAAATTTCAGAGAAGATCAAAGCAGAGGTTATGAAATAGTTCAATGCTGGATTCCTGGTGGTCACCTTTTATCCCCAATGGGTTGCTAACGTGGTCCCGGTGCCTAAAAAGGACGGTAAGGTACGAATGTGTGTGGATTACAGAGATTTGATTAGGGCAAGCCCCAAGGATGACTTTCCGCTTCCCCACATTGATATTCTGGTTGACAACACCGCACAACATAAGGTCTTTTCCTTCATGGATGGTTTCTCTAGTTACAATCAGATCAAGATGGAACCTGAAGACATGGAGAAGACAACCTTCGTCACGCAATGGGGCACTTTATGCTACAAAGTAATGCCATTTGGGTTAAAGAACGCTGGGGAAACCTATCAGCGAGCCATGGTAGCTTTGTTCCATGACATGATTCACCGTGAAATAGAGGTCTATGTTGATGACATGATAGCCAAGTCTTAAACCGAGGAAGAGCATCTTGATCATATACAAAAGTTGTTTGATAGGTTGAATACATACAAGCTAAGGTTAAATTCGAACAAGTGCACCTTCAGGGTAAGGTCTGGTAAACTCCTAGGTTTCATTGTCAGTGACAAAGGTATTCAGGTAGACCCTGCAAAAGTGAAGGTTATACAAGAGATTTCGGCCCCTCGCACTGAGAAGGAGGTCAGAGGCTTCTTAGGACGCCTAAATTACATTTCCAGGTTCATTTCCCTTTTAAATTCTACTTGTGAGCCAATCTTCAAACTCCGGAAGAAAGATCAAGTGGTAAAGTGGAATAACGTATGCCAGACCGCCTTCGAGAGAATCAAGGAATACCTTCAAGAGCCTCCAATTGTGATGCCTCCGATTGAAGGAAGACCTTTGATAATGTACTTAACAGTGTTAGATAATTCAATGAGGTGTGTGCTGGGGAAGCATGACGAGTCCGTTCAAAAAGAGCATGCAATATACTACCTTAGAAAAAAGTTTACCGACTGTGAGACCAGATACTTACTGCTTGAGAAAACTTGCAGCGCTTTGGCATGGGCTGCTCGCCGACTGAGACAATATATGTTTACCCACACCACTTTGCTGATATCTAAGATGGATCCGATCAAGTACATCTTCGAGAAGCCCGCTCTCTCCGGAAGAATAGCAAGATGGCAAATGATCTTGACCGAATATGATATCTACTACAAAACCCAGAAAGCAATCAAGGAAAGTGTACTAGTCGATCATTTGGCTCATCAGGCCATGGATGACTACCAGTCCATGAATTTTGAATTCCCGGATGAGAATATTATGTTGGTTACTGACTGTGAAGAGCCTGGACCGGATGAAGGACATGAGGAAGGATCCAATGGACTATGGTTTTTAACGGAGCCTCCAATGCACTCGGTAATGGCATCGGTGTTGTAATCATATCGCCTGAGGGCTGTCATACTCCTCTTATCGCCAGATTATGTTTTAACTGTACCAACTATATGGCGGAGTATGAAGCATGCATCATGGGTCTCAAAGGTGCTATTGACCTGAGGATCAAGTTCTTGAACGTTTTCGTGGATTCAGCCTTTGAACATTACTCCCACACTTTGAAGAGGTCATCTTTGAACACTTCCCATGGGAAGAGAATCAGTTAGCGAACGCACTAACTACCATGTCATCTATGTTCAAGTCCAGGTGGGATAACGAGGCCCCTCGGATCAGAATTGAAAGGTTAGATGAACCGGCATATTGCTACGAGATTGACGTTGAAGAGGTAGCCGACAAACCTTGGTTCCATGAAGTGAAAAGGTATCTCGAGGCTCAAGAGTATCCCAAGGGGGCATCTGTCAATGATAAAAAGTTCCAGAGGAGGTTCGCTGCAAAGTACTTCCTCAGTAATGGAATCCTCTATAAATGCAACCATGACTCAACTTTGCTTCGATGCACAAACAAGAGCGAAGCAGAGAGGATTATGGCAGATCTACACAAAGGTACCTTCGGCACCCATTCTAGTGGAAACACTATGGATAAAAAGATCCTACGGGCAGAATACCACTAGTCCATTATGGAAGCAGTCTGTTATCAGCATTCTCGAACTTGTCATAAAAGCCAGATCTATGTCGATAAGGTGAATGTACCTCCTGTTCCTTTGACTGTCTTGACGGCTCCATGACCCTTTTCTATGTGGGGTATTGTACCCTAAAATATGCCCTCTCATTTCTCAAGGGATCACCCTGGATCCTCAAGTTTTTTCTCATCCAATTCCAAGTCTTGAATTATCAATTTTCAAAGAAAATCACTCACAAGGGAAAAACAGTCATTTGCACACAGAGAAGTCTAACTTTGACTTTTGGATCAAAATCAAATCTCAAAAATCATATTTCATTAAGACATGTTGGAATATGAAGTTTGTTTCATCAAGAGTTTCAAAAGTCAAATTTTACTTTAGAAGAATCAAATTGTAAATACTTAGAAATTTTTTCTAAGTGTTTGAGAAATATGACAGTTTCAGAACTTCTGAGCCAGTGTTCACACTCAGCAAATTCTGGATATTCTCAAGGCATAGTTTAGTCAGAACTTCTGGGCCAATGTTCACAAAGGTTCAGTCAGAGTTTTGCCAAGGTAAATCAAAGAAGATTACAAAGCATGCTGCAAGCTTACTGGAAAGTCTGAAGGGTCCTTCAAAACATGCTAAAGCCAGAAGATAAGAGGATCAGAAGATTGGATGCTACGCTGAAGCAAAACTTTTAATACAGAGTTAAGAAAAGGTGCAGTGTTTCCCATGGGAACTTATTTAATGCTCACAACCGCCTCTGAGTTTTTATCCAAAGGATTTTCCCCACGTGTGCCCCTACTGTCTTGGGAAGACAAACTTTTGTGCAAAAGTATACTAGGCCAGGTGCTGCTTCTACTTTTCCTTAATTCATGCTGCCAAATCCAGCTTAGACGCTATTAGCCATCCAACTTGATGCATTGAACATACTGGTTAAGCTTACTTCAAGAGTAAGTCAGCTTCTAGCACATGATGTTAACACCACTTGACATCTCCAAACTACAAAAACTTTTCCTATAAATATAACACCATTTGCCACTGAGAAAGGGTCCAGCAAAATTTGTGAAAGAGGTGAGAAAATTAAGAAAGAAAGCATTGAACCACTGCAGAAATTCCAAGAACCCAGGAAACTATAAACACAAAATATCAAAATCTTAGCATTGATTCCTTACATTCAAACTCCATTTTTTCCTCAAGTGTTCTTGATTAAAGCCATCCACGCGGTTTCTGATTCGCACATTAGAAGCTACCTTAACTTCTGTATTCCTATTTCCATACACTCTCTATTCACTTCCATCCCAAAGAAGTCAGAATATCACCCCTTGGCTGTTCCAGAAGTTGCAAACTTCCATCCTGCTGAGTACGTGGAGAAGTTGCTCAGAACATCACCAAAATTCAAGACCAACCTCCAGTTCACAGAATCATTTCCAACTGCAAGGTATGTTTTCTGCTGACTCTTATCATACTGATTAAGCATTGTCAGATTTTTCTTATTTAACACAATATAGATATTTTGATCCTAATGATGTATATATCCTGAAAATTCATGCATTTGCCTACCTAAGTAGAAGAAATTCCTATTCAGAGTTTCATAAAGAAATTAGGACTCAAAATTAGAATTAGGAAATACATGTTGCTTCTGATTTGTGCTTCTAATATTTCATGAAATTTCTCATAATTACTTTGTATGCAACTTCTGTTCTGCTAAGAAATAACTAAGTTGCAGATGTTTTGACTGGCATGGATGAAGATGTGAAAAACACAAGAAGGGGGGGGGGGGGGGGGGTTGAATTGAAAACTTGAAATTAAAAGCACAATGACACAGTATTTTTATCCTGGTTCGTTTGATCTCAAACTACTCCAGTCCACCCGTCAAGGTGATTTCGCCTCTCTCCAACGAGGTCTTAATTCAATAATCTCAAAATGATTACAATCACTACTTTAACAACTGTTAAAGTCTTCTTGAGTACAACCATAATCCGGTTAATCCCAAGGAACATTGTTTTAAAATAATTATACAAGATGTGTGTTGTTGTTTTTCTTTCAAAAAACTGTTTATCACAACTGTGATGATTTACACAAGATTATAGCTTGGAAATGTAAAGAATATTGCTTGCAACTTTGAATATGCATGAGTGGTTATATTTCAAATTGTCAACGATTTTGAATACTGACTTTGTTTATATAGGCAGTGGAATAACGTTGATCATCAAGCATGTTTATTGTCATTAACACACTTTCCATTTGGAGAAGATTTCGTCTGAAAGAAGCCGTTGGAAATGATGCTGTCTTGAATGATCAGTAATGCTTCAGAAACTTATCTCCTTGCTTGCTGATGACGCTTCCGAATATTGATGACTTGGATTAACATGTTCTTGTTCTGAATCAGAGTCTGCTTTGCTTTAGCGCAGGTTCTGGTCATCAATCTTCAGCGCATGTTCTGATTGCTTTAGCGTGTAGCTCTTATGCTTATCTCCTGATGCTTCTATGGTCAGAACTTCTGTATACACACAAGATAATTTTTAGGGTGCATATTTGTTCTTTGTATTTGTCATTAGTTCTTTTTATTTGTTATCATCAAAACTCTAACTAAGGGTTGTAGAATCAAACTATGTTCTAACAATCCCCCCCTTTTTAATGATGACAAAAACTAGATTTTTCAATTAAAAATAAAGAACAAAAGTTTAAGAGAAACTCCCCTTGAGTTGATTACTTCCCTTAAGTTCCTTGAGCATCAGAGTTTAGCTGCAACTTTCATCAGAATTTGTACCTGTTCAATCTTTTTAGAAGATAGAGGTTAAGTAATTCAGAATGTTTGAGACTCTGTCTCAGTAAACCATTACTGAAAATATCTTACTTTCTCCCCCTATTTGTCAGTTATCAAAAAGGCAATATAATCAGAGCCAAAATAGTTGAATTATATTAAAAAACATGATGCAATGATAAGTTCCAGAACAGAAGAGGTAAAAATTAAGCGTTACAGATAAACAACTTTAAAACAGAAATCTAAGAAGGAGGGGGAAGTCGTGTGAACAACGCTTCCAGCGAGCTCCTGATCTGAGTATTAGACTCTTCTTGCTTGCCCAAAATGCTTTTAATCTCTTTGTTCGTATCCTCCTGCTTATCCAACCTTGCATGGATTAGAGCATTTTCTTTCTTCAACTCTTCCAGAGTTTGCATAACTAAGGAAGGTGCTAGAGTTTCTTCAGGAGTTGGACATTGCTTAGAGCATTCTGCAGCTTATTCAGAGTGAGCCATTTCTTTTGCTGTAATCATGTCTTCTGGAGCAGCAGTCAGGGAGAGACTTTCTGATTCTGGTTGAACTTCATCTGGGGGATGATGCTCTTTCCAAGGAGCATTATCCAGCGAGAGGATGTCTTTCTTGAGTAGTTGGCTCATAACTTGGTCTTGAAAAGCCTTCAGCTTATCACTAAAGTTCTGCTGAACCTGTTCATAACTCTGTTCCTTCAGCTTCAACATTTCAAAATTAAACCAGTTTCTGAATTTTGTCCACATATAATTAGAAGCAGCAGGATTAGTCATCTCTTGACTAGCATGCTTCAAAGAATTTATCCATTCCTACATTCTTGTTTCAAAAATCAACAAATTTGTACCAACATCTGATGTGGTATTAGTTGGTTTAGGTATGGGAATGGTAGTTTTGTGAGAGATGGAAGCTAGTTTTTCCAGCACAATTGGATCAATGACAAGTATTATGTTGTCAGCTGGACTATTAGTTGTTGAAGGAGTGGGAGAGTCAGGTATGATGATTAGTCTAGTGGGGGTGTTTGGAGAAGTGGATTCCAGGGATGAAGCAATTTCTGGAATGTCGTGGATGGTGAGAGGCATGCGAATAACAAGTGGTTCTGTGATTCCAGTTATTGGGATTGTATCGGAATCTGAATGAGGTTCTTCAGATTGGTTTGTTGAAACAAGGTGAAGTTCTGGTTCATGGATATCAGAAGATTGATTCTCAGAAGGTTGAGCTTCTGGTTGTTGTATTTCAGGTTGAGGAATTTCTTGTTGAGGTGATTGTGGTTGTGAAATATCTGGTTGAGGTGATTGTGGATGAGGAATTTCTTCTTGTGGAGAGTGTGGTTGTGGAATTTCTGGTGTGGTATCAGAGTTTGGATTTTCAGGGAGTTGAGAATATGGATTTTATGGTACAGAAGCTGAAAAGTCTTGGTCAAATAAATCAATATCAGACAGAACTTTGGCAAGTTCTGGTTGAGTTTATTCAGGATTTGGATTATGAGAAAGGGAGTGAGTTTCATTCAGTCCTAGAGTTTCTGATGGATCAAACCCTAGATCAAAGTCTTCAAATGTTTGGGGTGATGGGTTTGCTGGTTGAGAAGGCATGGCTTCAGATGTTGATACATTTATTGATTCTATAACAGAAACAGAGGAAAGATTACCTTTCTTTTTGGCAGCTTTTGGAGTCCTATGAGATGGTCCTTCTACTGCTACTTTCCTCTTCTTGGTCTTCTTTAAAGCAACTTCTGGAGAAACCTTGTGTAAGTCCTGGATATTGATTTCTGGTGCAGTACCATCTTCCTTGCAACCGTCCAGATATCTGACTATTATTTCTGGTTTGGAGTCAATCTCAGAAAATAGAGGAAAATCATCCAGAGGTATCCTTCTTGAGGTGATGGTTGCATGAGAAGTAACCGTAGGTTCCTTCTTGATAATCTCAATGATTTTCATCTTCTTCAGATTTTTAGCGTTCAGGGGCTTCCCAACGGTTGCTTCCAATGTGCTGATTTCCTGGGCTTTAGTCAAATGTTCTATCAGCCTATTCTCTGTCAGAATATCTGATATGAGTCTTCCTAAGGGTATCCAATCCCTCTTGGTCCGTTCATCTTCTCTTGTTTCCTTCACACTAGTCTAAGATGATTAAATAGCAAGTGTGGAAGGTTTACCTTTGTCCTCTTAGCAATGAAATAGATCAGAAACTGCTGACCAATGTTGATATAATCAGGAGATCTAGTTGGCTTCCTGTGGTTGATACACCCCATAATAATTCTTGCCCAAATTCGGTGGTGATCCTTCAGATCTCTGATTTTGCTGGAGGGTAGTCCATGAGTAAATATTTCCTTTGCAATAGAACTCATGTTAGAGCATCTCTCAGCCATGTCAATGCATCTGACACCTCCACCATTGTAACCAATAAGCTTTGAAATTAGGTCTTCTGTAATAACAATTTTCTTCCCCATGACATAAGAAGTAACCTGATGATTTGAAGAAGAAGCATGTATCTAGAATTCTTTGACAAGAATGGGAAAAGTTGGACCAACCAGATGGTCAAAGTACCTGTTCCATCCTTTAGCAGTAACGTCTTCATATAGATTGAAGCCATTTTCCTGAAGACTCCCAAAATCAACAATTAGTTCAGAGAGAACTTCCAAATTATTAATAGGAGTGAGGAGCATTATGTAAGGTTCTTCGTATTGTTCCATTGAAGCAGATTCATGGGCACTGATATTTTTGACACTTGAAGAAGCCATTGTTCACAAGAGATTTTGAGGAAGATGAAAGGGGTTTTTGAAAACAAGAGCTTGAAACGATAGAAAATATTGATGAGAGTAAAAGTGAAAGAATGTAAAGAGTAAAATTTGAGTTTAAATAGTTTTCTTGAAAGCGTAAACAGTAAGAGAGAGAAATAATTAGTCATGATTATAAGCATTAATGAAAGCTGAATTTGGGGGATTCAGAAAGAAACTGGAACGGTTACCCATGACATGTGTCTCAATGCACCCAATCAGCGCCTTTGACCTTTCAAAAAAGTGAACACATGTTCAGCCTCAGAAATTAGCTGATGAATGGACGACAACTGTTTGATTATGTGAACAGCATACTTATATCCTTGAAATGAAACGTTCAGATCTTCATGGATAGATTCTAATGCAATCTGTACTTCTAAACTCTGAAGACAGGTTGATTAGTAGTTCACAGAAGTTAATAAAATTCCGAAGGTTAAGATATACAAATAAAATATTTTATTCTGGACATAGCTTCATGCTGAGATGTTTCAGAATAAAGTTAAACCTATCTTCAAAAAGAGGTTTTGTAAAGACATCAGCCCATTGATGGTCTGTGTCAATGAATTTTAAGCTAAGAATCCCTTTCTGAATATAGTCCCTAATAAAATGATGTTTTATTTCTATATGCTTAGCCCTAGAATGAAAAATTGGATTCTTACTGAGACAAATAGCAAAATTATTGTCACAGAGGATAGGAATGTTACTCTTAAATATGTGGAAGTCTTCAAGTTGACTTTTTATCTATAGCATTTGTGTGCTACATCTAGCAACTTCTATGTATTCAACTTCTGCTGTTGATAGTGCAATTATGGACTGTCTCTTGCTGGTCCATGAGATCAGACTTTCTCCCAGAAACTGGCAGTTTCCAGAAGTGCTTTTACGCTCTACTCTGTCTCCAGCGAAGTCGGCGTCACAATATCCTACTAAGCTGTAATCATTTGATTTTCTATAAAACAAACCCAGATTAGTAGTACCTTTCAAATACTTGAAAATTCGCTTAACTGTTGTTAAGTGAGATTCTCTAGGATCTGATTGGAATCTCGCACATAAGCAAACACTAAATAAAATACCAGGCCTTGAAGCCATCAGATAGAGAAGAGAACCAATCATACCTCTGTATACCTTCTGTTCTACCTTTTTACTTACCTCTTCCTTTTCCAGAATGCACGTGGGAAGCATTGGAATCTTTGAGGGCTTACATTCTGAGAGTTTAAATTTATTCAGAAGTTCTCTGACATATTTGCTCCGATGAATGTAAGTTCCTTCTGGAGTTTGGTTTATCTGAATGCCCAGAAAGAATTTGAGTTCCCCCATCAAGCTCATCTCAAACTCTGCCTGCATACATTTAGCAAACTCTCTTCCCAGAGAGGGTTTAGTAGATCCAAAGATGATGTAATCAACATAAATCTGACATACTAACATGTCATTCTTAACTGTCTTACAGAACAAGGTTGTGTCCACTTTCCCTCTGATGAATTCCTTTTCTAACAGGAAGTTACTTAGTCTTTCATACCAAGCTCTGGGAGCTTGTTTCAGACCATAGAGTGACTTCTTTAGTTTGAAAACATATTCTGGATTTTTGGAATTCTCAAACCCAGGGGGTTGGTGCACATATACCTCTTCATCTATATAACCATTTAAGAATGCACTTTTGACATCAATCTGATACAGAGTGATGCCATTATTTACAGTAAATGATATTAAAAGTCTGATAGCTTCTAACCTGGCGACTGGAGAAAAGGTTTCTGTATAGTCTATCCCCTCTTGCTGACTATAACCTTATGCTACCAGTCGTGCTTTATTTCTGATGACTTCTCCTTGCTCGTTCAGTTTGTTTCTGAACACCCACTTTGTTCCAATGACGTTAATTCCTTTTGGTTTTGGAACTAGATCCCATACGTCATTTCTGGTGAATTGATTTAGTTCCTCTTGCATTTCCAGAATCCAATCATTGTCCAGAAGTGCTTCATCAATAGTTGTTGGTTCAATCAGAGAGACCAGTCCCATGAGGGATTCTTCAGATTTTCTGAATGTTGATCTGGTTCTGATTGGATCATCTTTCTTTCCCAGTAGTGTATCTTCTAGGTGATCAATGCTGTTTCTGGATAGCCTTTTCTAAAGTTGATCAATAGAATTTGCTGGATTGCTTGCAGTAACTCTTTCTGATGCTGAGGGAGCGTCTCTGTTGAGAACTTCTGACGAGTTGTCTTCAGAACCTATGAGTTTAACTTCCATACCTGCAAGGAATTCATTCTGCTTTGACTCTTGAGAGTCAAGCTTATCATCAAACCTAACACTAATTGACTCTTCAACAATCTGTGTTTCTGTATTGTATACTATGTACCCTCTTGAGCGTTCAGAGTATCCTAACATAATAGACTTTTATGCTTTAGAGTCAAACTTGTTCAAATAATTTTTTGTATTCAGAATAAAGCAAGTGCATCCAAATGGATGAAAATAAGAAATGTTGGGCTTTCTGTTCTTCCACAATTCATATGGAGTCTTTTCCAGAATAGGTCTTATGGAGATTCTATTCTGAATGTAACATGCTGTGTTGATTGCCTCTGCCCAGAAGATCTTAGCAATGTTAGTCTCATTGATCATGGTTCTGGCCATTTCTTGCAATGTTCTGTTCTTTCGTTCTACGATTCCATTTTGTAGGGGAGTTCTAGGACAAGAGAAGTCATGCAAGATGCCTTTTTCATTAAAAAATAATTCAAAATTTTTATTTTCAAATTCTCCACCATGATCACTTCTGACTTTGACAATTCTAAGATCCTTTTCATTCTGAACTTGGTTGCAGAAGGTAACAAACACAAAGTGTGACTTGTCCTAGTGTCTTAAGAACTTTACCCATGTCCATCTGCTATAGTCATATATGATTACTAACCCATACTTCTTGCCACTGACTGAAGCAGTTTTTACTGGTCCAAATAAGTCAATGTGCAGAAGTTCTAATGGCTTAGAGGTGGAAACAACATTTTTGGATTTGAAAGCAGGTTTTGCAAATTTTCCTTTCTGACATGCTTCACACAGAGCATCTGAGCTGTACTTCAAATTAGGAAGTCCTCTGACCAGATTGAGTTTGTTAATCTGAGATATTCTTCTCATACTAACATGCCCAAATCTTATGTGCCAGACCCATTGCTCGTTGTTAACAAAAAGTAGGCATTTTACATTCTGACTCTTTAGTTCAGAAAATTTTATTTTCTAAATATTGTTTTTCCTCTTTCCATTAAATAGGATAGTCCCATCTTTCTGACTAACAACTTTGCATGAATTTTGATTAAAGATTATATCATAACCGTTATCACTTAATTGACTTATGGATAACAAGTTATGCATTAATCCATCAACTAATAAAACATTATTTATAGAGGGAAGATTTCCATTACCTACTGTTCCAGAGCCAATGATCTTTCCTCTCTAATTGCCTCCAAAGCCCACGTAGCCTCCAGGCTTAAGTTCCAGGCTTTGGAACATATGCCTTCTTCCTGTCATGTGTCGCGAGCAGCCAGAGTCCAGGTACCATGACTGGTGTCTTAGCCTTGTTGCTAAAGATATCTGCTACATGCATAATTTTATCCTTAGGTACCCATATTTTCTTGGGTCCTGATTTGTTAGTTTTACCAAAATTCTGATTGAATTTTGGTTTGACAGAATAATCGCTACTTGTATATTTTATGTCATGTGTGTGCCCATATATAAAATGTGAGTTGAGTGGAGTGGGTTTTATAACTAAGTCCATGGCCTGTTTAGGTGTAGATACCTTACCTTGATACCCTATCCCTTTTCTGCCATTTCTGCTAACTCCATAGATCATTGAAGCCATCTTGCTTCTGTCTATGTTTTTAGCTAGAAACTTTTGAAAGCTGTGATCATACTCTTTGATGATCTCATCAACATTACTGGGAGTCTCTAAGATTGTTTTCTTCTGAGAGTTTTGCAAATCATTTTCTACTTTTGAAATTTTCTCTTTTAACTCAGAATTCTCTAATCTGAGACTCTCAGAATTTTCAGAGTCAGAGGCAAGATCCCTTTTCAGGTTCTTGAATTTGACTCTGATATGCTGATACCTTTCCAGAATTTCATTTAGACTTTCAGCAAGTTCAACCTTAGTAAAGTTTATAGTAAAATCAGGAAATACCTCTTCAGTGTCTGAACCAGAAGCTTCACTGTCTTCTAATACATTTGCCATGAGAGTTATGTTTGCTTATTCATCATCTGATTCTGAGTCAGCTTCAGAGGTGTCAGAATCATCCCATGTAGCCATGAGGCTTTTCTTCTTTTCCTTGAAGAACTTCTTTTTGGGCTTCTCCTTCTGAAGCCTTGGGAAGTCACTTTTGTAGTGCCCTTGGTCGTTACACTCATAGAAAATTATGTCCTTGTTGTTTGGCTTTCTGTATCCTGAAGAACCTTCAGATCTTCTGTGTCCAGACGAAGACTCAGACTTTCTGTATCTGGAGGAGGATTCATTTTGATTCTCTAATCTTCTAAGATTTCTGACTTTCCTTTGTCTCTGTTTCCACAGTTGGTTCACCCTTCTGGAGAGGAGAGACAGTTCATCTTCTTCTGATGAGGATCCATCAGAAGTTTCTTCCACAACCTGCAAAACCTTAGAGTCAGATTTTCTGTTAGATTTTAAAGCTAGTGGCTTACCTTGCTTTTGAGGCTCATCTTCTTCTAGCTCAATCTCGTGACTCCTGAGGGAGATGACAAGTTCCTCCAGAGATATTTTATTGAGATCTTTGGCTAGCTTAATTGCTGTGACCATTGGCCTCCATTGCTTGGGCAAGCTTCTGATGATCTTCTTAACGTGATCAATAGTAAAATACCCTTTGTCAAGAACCTTCAGTCCAACAACAAGGATTTGGAATCTTGAAAACATAATTTCTATTGATTCATTATATTCCATCTTGAATGTCTCATACTTATGAATGAGTGCAAGGGCCTTGGTTTCTTTGACTTGAATGTTGCCTTCATGCGTCATTCTCAGAGAGTCAAACATGTTCTTGGCAGTCTCTCTATTTGATATTTTCTCATATTCTAAGTATGAGATGTCGCTGAGAAGTATTGTTCTGGCCTTGTGGTAGTTTCTGAATTCACGCTTTTGCTGATCAGACATCATTTTTCTGTCTATCCTCTGACCACGTCCATCCACTGGGTGCGTGTATCCATCAGTCACCATGTACCATAGATCAACATCATGGGCCAGAAAGAAACTCTCAATTCTGTCTTTCCAGTAGTCAAAGTTTTCTCCATCAAAGACTGGAGGTTTTCCACTAAATCTGTCCTTGTCTTCATGGTAGTCATTGCTGATGTTTTGGCTTGGTCCCACCATAGTGTTTTTCTGAAGCTTGGATCTTGTACTAACACGGTTAAGTGTTTAAGCTCAGAACCAGGCGCTCTGATGCCAATTGAATATGTGAAAAACAAAAGAAGGGGGGTTGAATTGAAAACTTGAAATCAAAAGCACAATGACACGGTATTTTTATCCTGGTTTGTTTGATCTCAAACTACTCCAGTCCACCCGTCAAGGTGATTTCGCCTCTCTCCAACGAGGTCTTAATTCAATAATCTCAAAATGATTACAATCACTACTTTAACAACTGTTAAAGTCTTCTTGAGTACAACCATAATCCGGTTAATCCCAAGGAGCATCGTTTCAAAATAATTATACAAGATGTGTGTTGTTGTTTTTCTTTCAAAAAACTGTTTATCACAACTGTGATAATTTACACAAGATTATAGCTTGGAAATGTAAAGAATATTGCTTGCGACTTTGAATATGCGTGAGTGGTTATATTTCAAATCGTCAACGATTTTGAATACTGACTTTGTTTATATAGGTAGTGGAATAACGTTGATCATCAAGCATGTTTATTGTTATTAACACACTTTCCATTTGGAGAAGATCTCGTCTGAAAGAAGCCGTTGGAAATGATTCTGTCTTGAATGATCAGTAACGCTTCAGAAACTTATCTCCTTGCTTGCTGATGACGCTTTAGAATATTGATGACTTGGATTAACATGTTCTTGTTCTGAATCAGAGTTTTCTTTGCTTTAGCGCAGGTTCTGGTCATCAATCTTCAGCGCATGTTCTGATTGCTTCAGCGTGTAGCTCTTATGCTTATCTTCTGATGCTTCTATGGTCAGAACTTCTGTATACACACAAGATAATTTTTAGGGTGCATATTTGTTCTTTGTATTTGTCATTAGTTCTTTTTATTTATTATCATCAAAACTCTAACTAAGGGTTGTGGAATTAAACTATGTTCTAACAATGGAGAGAGGAAAAGTTCTGACAGTTGCGTCAGAACTTCTGAAAACTTATGAGTCCTCAGAAGATCCAGAACTTCTGAGCTTCCATATTATTACTAACATTGTTTCTGTTTGTGCAGCAAGTCAGAGTCAGAATTCTGACCTCTTCTATTTTCAGCATTTTGCACTGATTATGCTTTCTTTCTCTTTTATTTATTTTGCCATCATATTATTTTTTATTATTAATCAAAAAACACCAAAAATATTTTATATTTTCTTTTAACAAAAAAAGAGAGACAAAATATTTTCTTAAACAAAAGTTATTTTCCTTTTTAAACAGACAAACATTTTACATTTCCTGTACATTCTTACCTATTCAATATGGTTGTAATAGTAGCCTAGGATTAAATTTTCAACCCCCATTTGAAGTTTGTACACCCCATCCCCCTAATGTTTGTAATAGCGTAGAATCTTTATTTTCTATAATTTTATTGCTTTCATAAATTGTTAGTAATTAGGGTATGTATGACAAGACTAAAACCCATGTTTAGAAAACTCTAAATCAAGACAAATTATGCATGCAATCAAATACACTTGCACACTAGCACCCCTAGGGTTATTCCACTTGTTGCCTTACAAAAATGGTCATGTTATGCATGTGGGATGTCTTAGCATAAACAAATCGAAAAATATAAGATCATAGTCCCTCGATGACGCTATCAATGTTGCCTTTTCAAAATGATCTTAGTCCCTAAAGAAAAGTGCTAAGTTATCTCACAACATTGCTATCATGGTCATACGATGACCCAAAGCCCGTCCCTTCACATCCAACGATGGGGCTTCTTGCCAAATCAATGGTAAGATAAGAACATCTAAAGGAGGAGGAAAAGCATATCTAAGACCTTTTGAGTAGGTAGATTACTTTTAGATACTTGCTCAATTTCAAAGTAAACATCCTTGCTATTTTAAAAAACAATCACATACACTTTCAAAACAACTTCAAAACACTTTCCAAACATTGAAATATTTTCAAAAGCTCAACACTTTCTATACATTCTTACGAACGAGAATCATTGCAAAGTTTGCCTAAACGATGGCACCTTTTCAAAATACTTTCAAAAACCACACAAAACACCTTTTCAAACAAAAGCAAGTGATCTAGCAAGTAACTAAGAGCCCATGGAAAACCATGGATGAAAAGGGTGCTAATACCTTCCCTTTTCATAATCTACCCCCCAAACTCAAGAAAACATCTCGAAAGGTATTTCCTATGCTTTTTCACCTTTCCTTATTGGATAAAAGAAAAGTCGGTGGCGACTCTTGGTAAACCGCAACATTTGCGAACACACGCAAAACCTCAAGTCAGTTCTCCCACCGTACCACAGAACTGGCAACTCTGCTGGGGATAAGATTCTAAAAGTGGGGTTACCTTAGGGATATACCACATTTACTTGCTTACATTAATTTATTTGTTTTCTTTACATTTTTGTTCCTTGTTTAGGTTTGTTTTAAATCCTACACCCGGATTTGGGGATACCATTTAGGTAAGTAGCAATAAACTATGAGGGAACTGTGCGGGGTATACCGACACGGTTGAAGCAGTAGCTATGTTGATGTGGCACTTTGGTTGGTACCGGTAACCCTTGAGTCAGTCAAGGAGAGTACGGGGCCTCCGCGTGGTGTCGTAAAGCATCAACTGACCTTAGAAACTTACTTAACCAATGTGGCCATTAGAAAGTAGCGAGATAACCGACTTTGGTGCAGTCCGAAGTTGGTTGATACTCGATGCTACACTCATTGAGGTTTGACTCTTGAGTTTTGTTTGGTTGTGAGTCAATCGCTTATTGAACGAAACTTGGGGGAAAGATTAGTGATATTGAGATCCCTTAGAACCCGGTTACTGCTAACTAGGACAAGTTGATCCAACTAAACTTCAAGAGGGTACTTACCTACAAACTCCATACAAGCCTAAAGCTAAGGATTTGTTTGCTTTGTATGAATATAAATTTGCTTACCTCACATATTTTTACATAACATCATGACATCATACCATAGCATCCTTACTAACCATTTCAAGGATTTTTGGAATTCATATTTGTTCTGTTTTGCAGGACATGGCTTCCACTCGTAGGAGCACTATCCAAGTCAGCCTCGTGAGGATACCTCCACAACTCAAGGATTTAGTATCAAGGGTCCCTGAAGATTCTCCCTTCACCAAAAGACATGGTCGACTCCTTAGTTTGGTTACCTCAAGTATTGAATAAGATATGGTAAAGGTGGTTGTCCAATTCTTCGACCCTTTGCATCATTGCTTCACTTTTTCCGATTACCAACTTGTGCCCACTTTAGAAGAATTTTCTCAACTCACGGGGACCCCTATTCTTGATCAGTTACCTTTCAACCGTATTGAAAGAGACCCTAAACCTGAGTAAATTTCTCGAGCTCTACATTTTCAACCATCTGACATAGTAGAAAATTGGGTAACAAGGAATGGTGTCAAAGGGTTCCTAGCAATGTTTTTGTTGGAGAAGGTTCAAGAGTGTTGGAATACTTTGGATCTACAAACCTTTGAGGAAATTTTGGCTCTTCTCATCTATGGATTGGTACTATTTCCCAATCCTGACGAACTTATAGATGTAAATGCGATCAAAGTTTTCATATCTTGTAATCCGGTGCCTACATTACTGGGAGACATATTGCATTCTCTTCACTCTCGCACTTTGAAGAAAAGAGGGGCTTTGATGTGTTGTACTCCTCTTCTGGCTAGGTGGTTTATTTCGCATCTACCTCGGTCCGTGGTGAAGAATGAACAAGGAATGAGATGGTCTAAAAGATTGATGTCACTTTCACACACTGATATCCGTTGGTATTATCGCTCTTTGGAAGACATTACCATCATTAATCGCTGTGGGGAATTCCCCAATGTCCCTCTACTTGGCATTATGGGAGGCATTACTTACAACCCTTGTTTAGCTTTGCGACAATTTGGTTACTCTAGGAGAGATGGCCCTCATGAGGTACTCATCCAAGGAATCACATTTGATTACGAAAGCGATACCCAAGGTTACCGTCAAAGATTTATACGATCTTGGGGTATGGTTAACAAGGTTGATAACAAGACGTTGGGGCGTAAGAATTACATTCCTTTGGAACCTTATCTTAAATGGGTGAGGGATCGCACTCAAAGTCTTAAGATTCCTTATGAAGCCGTCTTACCTGTTATCATGGAGCCAGTAGTTGAAGGAGACATTCCACATACTATCCTCTATCCTGATACGCCTACTTCTCTTGAAGATTTGCAAAACACTTGGATTCAGTTAAAAGGAGAACGAGACACCATTGAAGCTATGTTCTATGAGAGCGAGAAGAAGATATTAGAGCTTACAAGGGAGCTTCATGAAGAAAATAGTTTAAACACCTACATTACGCCAAATAGGATGCACATAACTTTTCTGTCTTAGGAGTTTACTTTATGTTTATTTAGGTTGATATAAGCCCAAGAGGCGTGTTTGTATTTAAGTCAGAACTCTTTAATACAAGTTAACGTTTATTCACTCTATACAAATTTAAATTCTTCAAATCCTTGAAATCATTTGCATATTGCATACTCATGCATCATGACATGACAGGTTTCCGCATACCAGGTTTCCTTATCTCTCCACTGTTTATTTCAGCAAGATGGATCTAGAGAAAACTGTGACGGACCTCCAGGCCTAGAATTCTCAATTTCAGGAAGCTTTACTCGCCCTGGCTAAGGGGCAACAGGATATGATGGCCTTGTTGGCCGCTAAGAAAAAGCCAAAGAAGAAAGCTCTACTCAACATGGGTAAAAGGTTCAAAGAGACAATCCGTCAAATTCCAGTAGAGGAAAATTCATCCGAAGAGGACGAGAACCAAATTGGTGAGATCAAGAGTACTCATGCCGACTGTATCAATGACCAAGAATCTGATGATGATTATTTCAATGAACAATATCCACTCGCAGACATCAAATACAAGCAGCTAGAAGACAGGTTGAAAGCGGTTGAAATCCAAGCTATTCCCGATTTAAATTTTGACGATTTGGGCTTAATCTCTTGGTAGTCATTCCCCATAAGTTCAAAATACCAACCTTTGCAAAATACAATGGGGTTTCTTGCCTAAAGCTCCATTTGAAGTCCTATGTGCACAAGATACAGCCGCACACTGCTGATAAAAAACTCTGGGTTCACTTTTTCCAAGAGAGTCTGGCTGGAACACAACTTGAATGGTTTTATCAGTTGGATGGATCTCGCATCAATACTTGGGAGGGTCTAGCTACTGTCTTCTACCATCAATATCAGTACAACACTGACTTGGCACCGACAAGGGTTCGATTGCAAGGTATAACCATGGGGAAGAATGAGGGATTTAAGGAATATGCGCAGAAGTGGAGAGACCTTGCTAGTAGGGTCCAACCTCCCTTGACTGATAGGTAACAAATTGACATGTTCATGAGCACATTATCTGGTCCTTTCTTTAATCTATTGGTTGTCTGCTCTTCTTCTGGTTTCACCAAATTAATCTTAACCGGTGAAAGAGTTGAAAGTGGCATTAAAAGTGGAAAGATCTATGTGGCATCTACCTCCACTCCCAATCCTGTCAAGAAACCTTTTGCTATGAAGAAAGAAGTTAATGTTGTGTATGGGGAAAATGCCCACACCAAGAAGAATAATCATTCGCCTTTCAATGCTGTCCGAATCTCCAACCCAGATCCCACTCCAAGACCATCCGTAAATCATCAACGTGTTAAAGCTCCAAGAAAACAATTTACAAGGTTAGACATGTCATTATCTCAAGTCCTTCAACATCTGCCCATGGCTAATTTAGTGACATTGCTGGATCCTCCCGCCAACCCTAACACCTCGTTGCCAAGATATAATCCGAATGCAAAATGTGCTTACCATTCAAACAGTCCCGGGCATGAGACTGATCAATGTTGGGCCTTGAAAAACAAAATCCAGAATTTAATTGACAACAAGACTATCAAATTTGATCCTCCTCCGACACCAAATGTAATTACCGCTCCAATGCCAAAGCATGACAAAGGTGTTAATGCTGTCGAAGATACAATTTTCATTGCCTCTGTTGAAGAATTAACTACGTCGAATGTAATCAAGAACAATCTGTTGAAAGCTAGGATTTTCCCTGGATGTGAAAAATACCGTGTGTGCTATATGAGACAACCCAATGGGTGTGAGGAATTGAAGAAAGGTATACAACGCCTAATGGATGGCCTTGAAATCCTATTCGAAAAGATTCCCACCATAGAAAATTCAATCGACAAAGCTGAAGATTTGGCCATCATAACAATTTCAAATAAACCTCTTAGGATCTCATCCAAAGGTCCTATCAGGATTTCGAACGAACCAATCATTGCTCCTCTCATAATCACTACTGTCGGACCTGTTCCACACACCTCTGATAAAGCGGTACCATGGAATTACGGTACCGAAGTTTATTACCATGGGGTAAAACAAGATTCTTGAATTGATGATAATAAAGCTGGTGTTACTAATATTACTGGTTCTAGTAAAGTCACAAGAACAGGAAGGGTCTTTTCCCCTGTTATCTCAACACCAACCACTACCACAGTTACAATCCGCATAACCAATGGCAATGCTGGTGCCAGTACTAGAGGGAAAGAGAAAGAAAGTGAGCCTGTTAGGGAAGAGGCACATGCTAAAAAGTTTGTTATGGAAGAACCATCCACTCAAGAGATGGAGGAGATTCTGAAGATCATCAAGAAAAGTGACTTTAAAATAGTAGAGCAGTTGGGGCAAACCCCTTCTAAAATATCAATGTTGTCCTTATTGCTATGTTCCGACACCCATGCACAAGCTTTGATTAAGTTCTTGAAAAGGGCTCATGTGCCTCAAGAAACCACAGCTGACCAATTCGAGAACTGCGTAGCAAGTCTGACAGCTGACAATGGTCTGGGGTTCTCTGACGCAGATTTAACTCCCATGGGAAAGAATCACAATAAAGCCTTGCATGTTTCTGTTGAATGTAAGGGGACCACTCTGGCACATGTTTTGGTGGACACAGGCTCATCTTTAAATGTATTACCTAAAGGCGCTTTAGATCGTCTAGACTGTGAAGGTTTAGTTTTGAATCCAAGTGATATTATTGTGAGGGCATTCGATGGGTCGAAAAGGATGGTTCATGGAGAGGTGGATCTCCCAATTAAGGTTGGTTCGCAGATTTTCAACTCCACATTCTACATAATGGACATAAGACCTGTGTATTCTTGCTTGCTTGGGCGCCCATGGATCCATGGGGCAGGTGCGGTCACTTCTACTCTCCAGCAGAAGTTAAAATATCCAGTTCAAGAGAAGGTTGTCAGTGTTTGCGGTGAAGAAGAATTTATGGTAAGCCATCTCAATTCTTTCAAGTACGTAGAAATGGATGGAGAATTCATAGAAACTCCTTGCCAGACATTTGAAGTTGTGGCCGCCACCAAAATATCCTCCGACACTCCAAGAGCTGATAAGGTTATCCCCAAAATGGTTTCTCTTAAGGATGCCCGTGCTGTGGTAGAAGAAGGAAACAATGAGATGTGGGGTCAACTCCTCGATATCCCGTTCAAGGCATACAAGTTTGGGTTAGGTTTCACCTCCAAAGCTCAGGAAGAAATTAAAGGTGCTCGTACTGGAAAGCCGCCTCTCCACCTCAAAAATCATGAAGTGAACGTTGTAGAGGACTCCGATGATGAGTGTGTTTTTGAAGACTGGATCTACCCAACAACCGAAGAGAGGCTCAACAATTGGAATGCAAAGGATTTCACTCCTATTTCTTTCATTGAGGAGTAATTACTTTTTACTTTTTCTGTCAATTCAGGAACTCTATGTCTGTAATATTATCTCCAAACAACGACTTTTAAGCCATGTGCCTTGCCCGGGGCACTTTGGTCCTTTTGTCAAGTGTTTTATTTATGTTCATCGAATCATATGATCATTTAGAACATTGGACTCTTTTGCATTCAAATATTTGTGTTCATTGTCTTTCTTTTCTTTCAAATACATTTCCAAAAGATAGCCATGTATCTTACATGCACACACACACACACACTCTTGCAGGTCTACATCCACTCTGGATCCTATTACCAATGACTCTACTATTGCCAACTATGACTTTGAATGTCCTATCAATCAAGTCGAAGATGAAGGTGAGGAAGATTGTGATACACCAGGAGAACTAGCCAAACTTCTATTACAAGAGGAAAAATCTATTCAACAACATGAAGAGTCAGTGGAGGTTATCAACTTGGGTACTGAGTCAGATAAGAAGGAAATCAGGATCGACGCTAATTTTGAAAGAGGTGTTAAGAACATATTGGTTCAGATGTTGTATAATTATGTGGAAATATTTGCTTGGTCTTATGAAGATATGTCTGGGTTAGATACCGACATCGTGGTTCATCGTCTGCCAACTAAAGGAGACTGCCCTCCTGTTAAACAAAAATTTCGTTGCATGAGGCCTGATATGTCTGAAAAGTTCAAAGCTGAAGTAATGAAACAGTTTGATGCAGGGTTCCTAGCTGTAACGTCCTATCCTCAATGGGTGGCTAATATAGTTCTAGTACCAAAGAAAGACGGGAAAGTTCGCATGTGCGTAGACTATAGGGATCTGAATAGGGAAAGCCCCAAGGATGACTTCCCTCTACCACACATTGACGTCTTAGTTAATAATACTGCTCAGCATAAGGTATTCTCATTCGTGGATGGCTTCTCAGGCTATAACAAAATAAGGATGGCTCCCGAAGATATGGAAAAACTACTTCTGTTACACAATGGGGAACCTTCTGCTACAAGGTCATGTCGTTCGGGTTAAAGAATGCAGGGGCAACATATCAAAGGGCTATGGTTACTTTATTTCATGACATGATTCATCATGAGATAGAGGTATATGTGGATGATATGATTTCTAGATCACAAAACTAAGAAGAACATCTCGGTCACCTGCACAAACTATTCGAAATACTAAAGAAGTACAAGTTGAGGTTAAACCCTAACAAGTGCACATTTGGAGTATGCTCTGGAAAGCTTCTAGGTTTTGTTGTCAGCAATAAAGGCATTGAAGTTGATCCTGCAAAGATAAAGGCCATCCAAAAAATGCCAGTCCCTCAGTCTGAAAAAGAAGTCATAGGATTCTTGGGTCGTCCCAATTACATTACCCGTTTCATATCACACTTAATTGCTACTTGTGAGCCACTCTTCAAATTCTTAAATAAAGATCAAGTAGCCAAATGGAACGATGAATTCCATATTGCTTTTGACAAGATCAAAGAATACCTACAAGAACCTCCTATTCTCGTGCCTCCAATTGAAGGAAGACCTTTGATCATGTACTTGACAGTACTAGAAAATTCTATGGGGTGTGTTTTGGGCCAACATGATGAGTCTGGCCGAAAAGAGCATGCAATTTACTACCTAAGAAAAAAGTTTACCGACTATGAAACCAGATATTCACTGCTCGAGAAAACTTATTGTGCTTTAGCGTGGGCTGCTCGCTGGCTAAGGCAGTACATGTTGACTCATACTACTTTGTTGATTTCTAAGATGGATCCAATTAAGTACATCTTCGAGAAACCTACCCTTTCCGGACGAATAGCCAGATGGCAAATAATTTTGACTGAATACGACATTCAATACACAAATCAAAAAGCCATCAAAGGAAGTGTACTAGCAGATCATTCGGCCCATCAAGTTGTGGATGATTATCAGTCAATGAACTTCGACTTCCCTGACGAGAATATTATGCTGGTAACCGACTGTGCGAAACTTAGACCATATGACGGACCTGAACAAGGATCCTAATGGACTATGGTATTCGATGGGGTTTCCAACGTCTTAGGTAACAAAATTGGTGCTGTGATCATCTCTCCCGAAGGTTGCCACACTCCTTTCACTGCCAAATTATGTTTCGATTGCACAAATAACATGGCCGAATACGAAGCATGCATCTTAGGTCTAAAAGCTGCTATTGACTTAAAGATCCAGCATTTGAATGTGTTCGGAGACTCCGCCCTAGTGATCAGCCAAGTAAAAGGAGATTGGGACACTAAACACCCTAATCTTATCCCTTACAAGGAATTTGTGCTATCCCTGATTCCTCACTTCGAGAAGATCATGTTCGAGCACTTCCCTAGAGAAGAAAACCAGTTAGCTGACGCTTTGGCAACCATGTCTTCAATGTTCAAGGTCAGATGGGATAATGAAGCCCCTATGATTACAATCGAAAGATCCGATGAACCTGCACATTGCTATGAGCTTGACACCGCTGCAGAAAAGCCATGGTACCATGAGGTGATGAGATACCTTATAGCACAAGAGTATCCAAAAGGGACATCTACCAATGACAAAAAGTTCTTACGAATATTTGCAGCCAAATTCTTCCTAAGTAACGGGATATTGTACAAGCGCAAACATGATTCAACTCTACTCCAATGTGTGGACAAGAAGGAGGCAGAAGAAATTATGGAAGACATGCACGATGTCCATTTTGGTACTCACTCAAGTGGACATACGATGGCTAAGAAAATCTTAAGAGCAGGTTACTATTGGTCGACGATGGAGACCGATTGTCACCAACATTCAAAAACTTGTCACAAATGCCAAATCTATGCTAACAAGGTCCATGTACCTCCAATCCCTCTGAATGTCATGACCACTCCGTGGCCATTTGCAATGTAGGGCATTGATATGATCATGGAAATCAAACCAACCGCTTCCAACAGACACCGTTTCATCCTTGTCACCATCGATTATTTTACCAAATGGGTCAAAGCTGCCTCATATGCCTCAGTAACCAAGAATGTGGTAGCCAGGTTTATCAAACATAACCTCATCTGCCGTTACGGTATTCCTGAAAGGATCATTACAGACAATGGGACTAACCTCAACAATGCTATGATTACTGAACTTTGCGCTTATTTCAAAATCAAGCATCACAATTCTTCTCCGTATAGACACAAGATGAACGGTGCAGTGGAAGCTGCCAACAAAAATATCAAGAAGATTGTGCAAAAGATGGTGGTAACATACAAAGACTGGCATGAGATGTTACCATTTTCTCTACATGGCTACCGCACTTCAGCTAAAACATCAACCGGGGCAACTCCTTTCTCTCTAGTCTATGGCATGGAAGCTGTTTTTCCAGTGGAAGTTCAAATTCCCTCAATGAGAATTATGATCGAGGCAGGCCTAGGCGAAGACGAGTGGATTCAAACGAGATTGGATCAGTTGAACTTGATCGATGAAAAATGATTAGTTGTTATGTGCCATGGTCAGACGTATCAAAAACGGATGATCAAGGCTTTCAACAAAAAGGTCAAGCCTCGAGTATATCAAGTTTATGACCTGGTGACAAAACGCATCATTTTAACACAAGGTGAACCCATAGGAAAATGGACTCCCACCTATGAAGGGCCGTTTGTTATCAAGAGAGTTTTTTCTGGCGGTGCCATGATACTGACTACCATGGACGGTGAAGATTTCCCACATCCTATAAACGCGGACATAGTTAAAAAATACTATGCATAAGAGACCCGTTAGGTTGACACACCTAAGAAAAATAAGGGCATCCCGGCAAACCAAAAGGTTTGGGAAAAAATTAGGATATATGCAAAAGATTGTACACTCGACAAGTTGAAAACTCGAAAGGGCGACTTGGGCAAAAAAGGGTATCCTGGTGGATCGAAAACCCGAAAGGGCGGTTCAGGAAAAAATTAAGGATTAAAAGCGTACGACTCTATCCCATGGAGTCAACGCACTCAATGCTATCACCAAGGTCCAAGTTCAAATGGTCAAGGATCAATCCAATCACTTTCGATCAACAGAAAAAGATGTTCGAAGACATTGGGGTAATAGTAGAGTTGGAAGGCAATAAGATCATTTCACATGGCTATTTGTTTTCATTCTTAATTTTGTTTTCTTTCCGGCGATTTCCTCTCACTAGGATCTCCGTCTCTATGTACCAAAACGCCTATTCATGGGCAAAATATCAATACAAATACACTTTGAAGTGTAAAATTTTTTGTCTCTGTTTTGAATGCAAATTTATCCAATGACTAAAATTGAATGAACATATGCATATGAACATAATTAAAGCCATTTGGCACATGTGTCCTGCTAAAGCAGCAACATCAACAAAGCATCAGCGCACAACAACAGTAAGCATCTCGTTAATATATGTGAAATAACCCCACAAAGTTATCTCATCATCATCATCCCCACCAGGGCGGTGACTATAAACCTTTCCCCAACGGAGTTGCCCAGTGGAGTCCAAATTTTGCTAGCTAAGTGTATCTTCTCTGGCTGAGCCCATCATCCCCAAGCTGAGTCTGCCTTACCCGACTGAGTCTATACTCTCTAGTCTGAATTTCCCTTTCAAACGACTACAAGTCATAGGGCCACAACCCCTAATCCCCAGTAAAGCCTTCAACAAAGCCTTTATTATTACCAAGAAATGCTATGAAGCCTGGATCCGACTGGATATTAGCACACTTTTCAAGTTATTACTAAAGCCTGAACCCGACCAGGTATTAGTTCGACTTCTTCAATTGTTGAAACCTGGATCCGACCAGATAACAATGATCTCAAAAGGCTATGAAACCTGGACCCGACCAGATAATATCCTAACTCTTCAAATATATAGAAGAACCTAAACTCAATCCGACCAAGGTTTAACTTCTTTTCCCCAGTAGAGTTGCCTCTCTATTCCCAACAAATGGTTGAGAAACCTGAACCCGACCAGAGATCAGTCCTCATTTCCGTCCTTTCAAGAAAGCCGTTGCGAAGGCTGGATCTGACCAGATAGAAATCATCCTCAAAGATTCGTCGAACCCTGGAAACCGACCAGATAACAACTAATCCCCAAGCAGTTTATTGTGAAAGCCTAGACCCGACCAGATAACAATTGACTTCATCAAAGAAATCTGCAAAGCCTGGACCCGATCAGATAACAGTTTTAAAATAGTTTATTGTAAAGACTGGACCCGGCCAAATAACAATTGACTTTATCAAAGAAATCTGCAAAGCCTGGACCCGACCAGATAACAGTTTTCAAACAGTTTATTGTAAAGCTTGGACCCGACCAAATAACAATTGACTTAATCAAAGAAATCTGCAAAGCCTGGACCCGACCAGATAACAATTTTCAAAAAGTTTATTGTAAATCCTAGACCCGACCAGATAACAATTGACTTCATCAAAGAAATCTGCAAAGCCTGGACCCAACCAGATAATAGTTTTCAAATTGTTTATTGTAAATCCTGGACCCGACCAGATAACAATTGACCTCATCAAAGAAATCTGCAAAGCCTGGACCCGACCAGATAACAGTTTTCAAACAGTTTGTTGTAAAGCTTGGACCCGACCAGATAACAATTAACTATGATTCCCAGAAAAACACTATGAAACCTGGACCCGACCAAATGACTATTCAATTTCAAGGAATTTTCTACAAAGCCTGGATCCGACCAGATAATAGTTAATTCATCCTTTCCTCCGGTAAGTTACTGTGAAGCCTAGATCCGACCAGATAACAGTTAACCTCTGCATCCTCAGCAAGTTGTTGTGAAGCCTGGACCCGACCAGATGACTATTCAATTTCAAGGAATTTGCTGCAAAGCCTGGATACGACCAGATAACAGTTAATCCATCTCTTCTTCAGTAAGTTGCCATAAAACCTGGATCCGACCAGATAGCAACCGACTACCTCATCCTCAGTAACTGTGAAGCCTGGATCCGACCAGATAACAACTGATATTTGAGTGTTGTTCCCTAGCAAAAGCATCCCTTTAATGAAATTTGAAGATATGCATATTTTTCATTTCCAACAGGCAATCAGGGATTCAACCTCCGAAGACTTCCTCAGCAGTAGTCAGGGATTTATTTTCCCGGATGAAAATACACATTTCACATTCATACATCATAGCATGTACATACCAATTCATTTAGCATGATACCACATTTGATGAACATCATGCAAGCATCTGTATTTTACTAACCCCTTTCTCACAGGTAAAACATCAAGTTTAGTATGAATTAACAAGAGATTTGTGCTGATACTTCTTCCAGTGTTTACCAACATTCCTCCAAATGGAATCTATAAGCCCATTCACCATCCATCTTCGAGTGCAAATTTCAGGGCACTCTAGTGTTCAATCATCTTTCACCTTCAAGTCACGTATGGCAGATCCGCCAATCTAACTCTTCAGGTTCCAGAAGTTTGTACAGGGGCAGCTGTTGTACCCCAAAATTTTCCCTCTCATTTCTCAAGGGATCACCCTGGATCCTCAAGTTTTTTCTCATCTAATTCCAAGCCTTGAATTATCAATTTTTCAAAGAAAATCACTCACAAGGGCAAAACGGTCATTTGCATACAGAGAAGTCTAACTTTGACTTTTGGATCAAAATCAAATCTCAAAAATCACATTTCATCAAGACATGTTGGAATATGAAGTTTGTTTCATCAAGAGTTTCAAAAGTCAAATTTTACTTTGGAAGAATCAAATTCTAAATACTTAGAAATTTTTTCTAAGTGTTTGAGAAATATGACAGTTTCAGAACTTCTGAGCCAGTGTTCAAACTCAGCAAATTCTGGATATTCTCAAAGCAGAGTTTAGTCAAAACTTCTGGGCCAGTGTTCACAAAGGTTCAGTCAGAGTTTTGCCAAGGTAAATTAAAGAAGATTACAAAGCGTGCTGCAAGCTTACTGGAAAGTCTGAAGGGTCCTTCAGAACATGTTGAAGCCAGAAGATAAGAGGATCGAAAGATTGGATGCTACACTGAAGCAGAACTTCTAATCCAGAGTTAGGCAAAGGTGCAAAGTTTCACATGGGAACTTAATTAATGCTCACAACCGCCTCTGAGTTTTTATCCAAAGTATTTCCCTCACGTGTACCCCTACTGTCTTGGGAAGACAAACTTTTGTGCAAAAGTATACTAGGCCAGGCGCTGCTTTTACTTTTCCTTAATTCACGCTACCAAATCCAGCTTAGACGCTATTAGCCATCCAACTTGATGCATTGAACATACTGGTTAAGCTTACTTCAAGAGTAAGTCAGCTTCTAGCACATGATGTTAGCACCACTTGACATCTCCAAACTACAAAAACTTTTCCTATAAATAGAACACCATTGGCCACTGAGAAAGGGTCCAGAAAAATTTGTGAAAGAGGCGAGAAAATTAAGAAAGCAAGCTTTGAACCACTGCAAAAATTCCAAGAACCCAGGAAGCTATAAACACAAAATATCAAAATCTTAGCATTGATTCCTTACATTCAAACTCAATTTTTTCCTCAAGTGTTCTTGACTAAATCCATCCACGCAGTTGCTGATTCACACATTAGAAGCTACCTTAACTTCTGTATTCCTATTTCCATACACTCTCTATTTACTTCCATCCCAAAGAAGTCAGAATATCACCCCTTGGCTGTTCCAGAAGTTGAAAACTTCCATCCTGCTGAGTACGTGGAGAAGTTGCTCAGAACATCACCAGAATTCAAGACCAACCTCCAGTTAACAGAATCCTTTCCAGCTGCAAGGTAAGTTTTCTGCTGACTCTCATCATACTGATTAAGCATTGTCAGATTTTGCTTATTTAACACAATGTAGATATTCTGATCCTAATGATGTATATATCCTGAAAATTCATGCATCTGCCTGCCTAAGTAGAAGAAATCCCTATTCATAGTCTCATAAAGAAATTAGGACTCAAAATTAGAATTATCAAATACATGTTGCTTATGATTTGTGCTTATGATATTTCATGAAATTTGTCATAATTACTATGTATGCAACTTCTGTTTTGTTAAGAAATAACTAAGTTGCAGATGTTCTGACTGACATGGAGAGAGGAAAATTTCTGACAGTTGTGTCAGAACTTCTGAAAACTTCTGAGTCCTCAGAAGATCCAGAACTTCTGATCTTCGATATTATTACTAACATTGTTTCTGTTTGTGCAGTAAGTCAGAGTCAGAACTTCTGACCTCTTCTATTTTCAGCATTTTGCGCTGATTATATTTTCTTTCTCTTTTATTTATTTTTCCATCATATTATTTTTTATTATTAATCAAAAAACACCAAAAATATTTTATATTTTCTTTTAAAAAAAAAAGAGATACAAAATATTTTGTTAAACAAAAGTTATTTTCCTTTTTAAACAGACAAACATTTTACATTTCCTGTACATTCTTACCTATTCAATATGGTTGTAATAGTAGCCTAGGATTTAATTTGCAACCCCCATTTGAAGTTTGTACACCCCATCCCCCTAATGTTTGTAATAGCGTAGAATCTTTATTTTCTGTACTTTTATTGCTTTCATAAATTGTTAGTAATTATGGTATGTATGACAAGACTAAAACCCATGTTTAGAAAACCCTAAATCCAGACAAATTATGCATGAAATTAAATACACTTGCACACTAGCACCCCTAGGGTTATTCCACTTGTTTCCTTACAAAAATGGTCATGTTATGCATGTGGGATGTCTTAGCATAAACAAATAAAAAAACACAAGATCATAGTCCCTCGATGATGCTATCAATGTTTCCTATTCAAAATGATCTTAGTCCCTAAATAAAAGTGCTAAGTTATCTCACAACATTGATATCATGGTCATACGATGACCTAATGCCCGTCCCTTCACATCCAGCGATGGGGCTTCTTGCCAAATCTATGGTAAGATAACAATATCTAAAGGAGGAGGAAAAGCATATCTAAGACCTTTTGAGTAGGTAGATTACTTTTAGTTACTTGCTCAATTTCAAAGTAAACATCCTTGCTATTTTCAAAAACAATCACATAAACTTTCAAAACAGCTTCAAAACACGTTCCAAACATTGAAATATTTTCAAAATCTCAACACTTTGTTTACATTCTTACGAACGGGAATCATTGCAAAGTTTTCCTAAACGATGGCACATTTTCAAAATACTTTCAAAAACCACACAAATCACCTTTTCAAACAAAAGCAAGTGATCTAGCAAGTAACTAAGAGCCCATGGAAAACCATGGATGAAAATGGTGCTAATACCTTCCCTTTTCATAATCTACCCCCCGAACTCAAGAAAACATCTCGAAAGGTCTTTACTGTGCTTTTTCACCTTTCCTTATTGGATAAAAGAAAAGTAGATGGCGACTCTTGCTAAACCGCAACATTTGCAAACACACGCAAAACCTCAAGTCAGTTCTCCCACTGTACCACATGGGGCATTGATATGATCAGAGAGATTAGACATACCGCTTCCAATCGACATCGCTTCATCCTAGTGGATATTGATTACTTCACGAAGTGGGTTGAGGATGCCTCTTTTGCTACTGTTACCAAGAATATTATGGTGCGGTTTATCAAGCATAACATGATTTGTCGGTATGGTGTGCAAGAGAGAATCATTACTGACAATGGCACAAATCTCAATAATACAATGATCGTCGAACTATGTAAGCAATTTAAGATCCAGCATCATAATTCTTCCCCTTACCGACCGAAGATGAATGGAGCTGTAGAGGCTGCTAACAAGAATATCAAGAAAATCATACAGAAAATGACGGTGACATAAAAAGACTGGCATGAGATGTTACCATTCACTCTTCATGGTTAACACACCTCAGCACGAACGTCGACAGGGAAACGCCTTATTCTCTGGTATATGGTATGGAGGTTGTCCTGCCTATTGAGGTCCAGATCCCTTCTCTGAGGATCATGATGGATGCAGGCTTGAACGAAGATGATTGGATCCAAACTCGGATTGATCAACTAAATTTGATTGATGAGAAAAGGCTTATTGCTGTCTGTCATGGTCAAATGTATCAAAACGGATGATCAAGGCTTTCAACAAAAAGGTCAGATGTCAAGTGTATCAAGTGGGTGATCTAGTAATCAAGCGCATCATACTGCCGCAAGGTGATCCCAGGGTCAAATGGACTCTCAGGTACGAAGGGCCATTTGTGATCAAAAGCATATTTTCAGGTGGAGCCATGATTTTGACCACTATGGATGGTGACGACCTTCCTCACCCTATTAATGCGGACATAGTGAAAAGATACTACGCTTGAATAAAGACCCGCTAGGTTGATTGGCCTAGGAAAAAATAAGGGCATCTCGACGAGCCAAAAGGGTTCTGGCAAAAAATATGGATAAAAAACAAAAAAAATTTGTACACCCGTCAAGTCAAAAACCTGAAAAGGCGGCTTGGGAAAAAAGGGGTATCCCGGTGGACTGAAAACCCGAAAGGGAAGTCTAGGAAAAATGTACGTATTTGAAGTTGTGGTACGGTGGGAGATCTGACTTGAAGGTTTTGCTTTTGATCGCAAATGTTGCGGTTAGCAAGAGTCGCCACCGACTTTTCTTTTATCCAAAAGGAAAGGTGAAAAAGCATAGGAAAGACCTTTGAGATTATTTCTTGAGTTCAGAGGGTAGATTATGAAAAGGGAAGGTATTAGCACCCTTTTCATCCATGGTTTTCCATGGACTCTTAGTTACTTTCTAAATCACTTGCTTTTGTTTGAAATTATGCTTTGTGTGGTTTTTGAAAGTATTTTATAAAGAGGCCATTGTTTAGGCAATCTTTGTAATGATTCTCGTTCGTAAGTATGTATGCAAAGATGTTGATCTTTTGAAATTTTTTTCAAGTTTTGTAAAAGGTTTTGAAAGTATAGGTGTTTGTTTTGAAAGTAGCAAGGATTGAGCAAGTAATTAGGAGCATTCTACTTACTCAAAAGTCTTTCATGTTCATTTCCTTTTTCCTTTGACATTGTTATCTTACCATTGATTTGGTAAGTAACCCTATCTTTGGATATAAACGGGACAGGCGTGGGTCATCGTATAACCATGATTAGCAATGTTGGAAGGTATCTTAGCATTCTCTTTTATAGACTAAGATCATTTGAAAGGAAACTTAGATAGCGTCATCGAGGGACTATGATCTTGTATTTTGCTTGTTTTTGCTAAGTAACCTCACATGCGTAATATGGACATTTTGTAAAGGCAACCAAGTGGACTTACCCTAGGGGGTTCTTGTTTGCAAGTGTATTGTTTTTCATGCTTGATTTTGTCTTTGATTAGGGTTTTCTATTTGATTGGTTTTAGTCTTTCCATACAAACCCTAATTACTAGCAACTGTATATAAAACGATAAATTGCGGAATTTAAAATTACTACGCTATTACAATATTTGTGGGAGGGGGTGTACAAATCATAATTGGGGATTGCAAGAAAATAAACCTAATTAATCTATTACAACCATATTGAATTTGTATAAGAATTGAAATAAATAATGTACATAATGAATAAATATACAAGAATGCAAATATGAAGAAAATGGATGTTTTTGTTTGGATTTTTTTAGGAAAAGGGAATTTGTTTTAACCTAATTAACCAAGAAAATAATTAATTAAAATAACAAAGAATAAACCTAAATTTACTAGGAAAAGAAATTGAATAAAACCCTAATCTATTAATTGATTAAAAGAAATTAAGTTTATCAGAAAAGTATTTTTTTGGTATTTTTATCTTGAAAATAATTTATAGTATTATAAAATATTTTTGGCCTTTTTTATATTAAAATAATATATTTTAATTGGTGTAAAATAAAAAAAAATAAAAAAAAACTAGTTTTATTTTAAATTTACAAAACAATTAGTCAAAATAAAATAAAGTGTAATTAAATAAAATAATTTTTGTGTGAAAAAATAAATAAACTTTATCAAAATATTAATCTAATATTTTTATATATTTTTATAATTTTTTAGTATTAGAAAAAATAATTAAGGAAATAAATAAAATGAAAATAAGAAAAGAAAATAAAAACTGGGCCAGGGGTGTTGATAGCCTGCAAGGGGGGTTAGAGATAAGAAAAAAACAAAAAGGCCCAAAGGAGGCCCAACGCTGCCAAAAAAGGAAGTCAGAATGCAAAACAATGTAAAGAAATCAAAAGGGTGCCACTGGGGCTCGAACCTAGGTCCCTCTGGTTACAGGCGCGCGCTTCTACCACTGAGGTGACTATACATCTGTTTATATAAATCAAACAATAAATACATATGGTAAACACATTCCTGAGGCCAACTTCATCTTCAACCTCACGCCCATCCAGAAGCTCTGTATCAAATTCAAATCTCAACAAAAATGAAAAGTGTAAACATGAAACTTGCAGCAAATTTCCTCACGATTTCAGAAATACAAAACAAAATAATTATAGATCAAAGATAAGCATGAATTTTAATAGCCCTAATCTGAATCCTAAAAATCTCAGAAATTTCAATCTTAAAATTCTCTAAGCTCAAACAAAATTAATGAAAACTATGAACATGGTTAGCTTTAGGGAAATGATATCTACATGTTTCATTCACAAATAAATCATTGATGATGCCTGTATGGAAAGTTCCAAAGTTAGAAAACTTACCTTGCAAGAGGGTATCGAGTTTGAAGTTTGAGCAACTTTCAGTGAGTTCCAATGATTGGGTTAGCTTTATCAGGTTACCAGTAAGCTAATGGGATGCTTAGCTTGAGTTGAAAGTGCCTGAGGAATTCTGGAGAAGTCCAAGTGCAAAGCTCTGTTTTTGTAAATGGTGGATGATGATGGAGGTGTTACAGTGGTGTTCCAGGTGTTGGGATTGTTTGTGTATGTTGTTTAGAATTTTTTGAAAGTAAAAGGCCAAGAAACGCACGAGTAGATTTGAAGATTGGCTTCAAAACTCAGAAATGACAAGTTTTGAAGTGTTTTTAGTGATTCTGTGTTCTAGGTGTTTTCAGGGCTTAAGCATGCGTGTGTTTTATGGAAAATGGTTTGTGTATGTATAAGAAAAAGAGTTGGAGTGGTTTTGAAAGTCATAAGTACAAGTTACAAGCTATTTGCTAGGTTACTTGATTTTGAAGAAAAGTGGGAAAACAAGTTTCAAGAGGAGGTACAAGCATGGGCTGAGTGATTGTAAGTTTCTAACAAGTTTCTCTTATGTTATAAGACATGTATAATCAGAAGAGAACAAGTGCAAGGCTCAAGAACAAGTTTTGTGCAAAAAGTCACTTTATCAAAATGGCAATGTGCACTTTCTTCCCAAAATGGATATAAAGCATGGCCTTGCATTAAATGCTTGAGATGAGACCTCTAACACTTGTGAAAGCAATTAATTATGGAGTGCCTAACAAGTTTGAGGCCTGCAAAGTAGAGGTTATGCAACATAACTTTGAATTTGAATTTTGTTCATCACAAAATGCCTTGTAATTCAAGTGATAAAATCCTAACTTCATCTCTTTGATTCTCTCTACTCAAAAATGATCTCAGGGAGTTCTTGGACATTTTTGAAAGCTTGCAATATGCTCTTCAATCGATATTTGAATTACTTTTGAATACTCCCCTTGGAACTATATGAAAAAGTTCCATGAAGTTGGGTCAAAATCCTAACCAAATTAGGGCAAAATTTCACTAAGTGTTTTGTTTCATGACCATGTATTCTTAAAATTATAACTTGAGATACAGGAAATTTTGGAAGGAGTTGTGTAAAGAAAAGTTGTGGATTTCATGGATATCTACAACTTTCATGTTGGAAGTTTCTTCTGAATCAGCTTGCATCATGGTGAAAAGTTTGCTCAAAGTTATGAAAAAAATAAGAAATTTGCAACACTTAGAAAGATTTCTAAGTTTAGAAATTTTAACTTTTCAAAATGAAATATTGAATTTTGGATTTCTTGATGAATAAGTTTCATATTTTGACATGTTTTGATGAATTGTGATCTTTGGCATTTGAATTTGACCAAAAAGTCAAAGTTTGACTTTTCAGTATACAATTGACTTTTGATCAGTTGGCTGAAAATTCATCTATCAATCCATTGGACTTGAGCAATGTTTTGAGCCATGTCATTAGTTCAAAATGATGCAATTTGACTCTTGAGATCATGCCTTAAACTAATTGATCATTTGCTAGGTCAAAAATCAGAAATTTCCCTTTCCCAGTCAAAACACTAATTTTGACCATTTTGCCCTTTTGAAGATTTGATCAAATTTCTTGAGGAATTATGGTCCAAACTTGATCATATGATACATATGAGTTTAAAATGTTGATGTGGATAAAAAATTATGAATTTTGACTGTAAATTGGCCATAGTTGACTTTTTCCCCAATACAACTGATTTTTGTGTCAACTGCTCAATTGACTGAGCAAAAGTGTGATCCAAGGCTTGAAACTTGACATGAGTAATCTTGGGGGTCCATAAGGATCCATGAAAGTCATATAAAGCATTGAAAGTTCAAATATCTTTGTGCAATCTCAAACCCTAATTTTGGTCATCAATGCTTAAGGAGGTGTCTTAAGCTGATCAACCTTAGTGCAATCTTGAGCCAAATGAGATATTGTGAGAAAATTCTTGATAAATGAGAGGGAACATTTTGGGGTATAACAGAAGCGTATCACTATGTCCCATTAGATCACCTCGCGATCAGACTTCAGTATCAACTATCAAGCTCAAATGGTATCGACCAATCCAGTCAGCTTCGGACAAGCAGCAAAGTGATGAGATACTCGAAGACATAGAGGCCATAACAGAATTGAAACCCAACGAGATTATTGCACATAGCTGTTTTCTTCTCTTAATACACTATTTTGTATAGTTTTCACTCTCACGGCGGCATTCTCCTACTAGAATGTCAGCCTCTTTGTACAAAATGCCTATTATAGGCAAAACATCAAAAATCAATACAAACCATTCTCTGAAAGTACAAAACTATTTCTTTTTCTTTTTCTGTTTTGTTTTGGAAAAACGTCCAATGATTATTTTTGACATATGCATTTAAATATGATTACTGTTCACAAACACTTACATAAGAAACAAAAAGACGGTTACTAAATACTTTAAGGAACATGGCAAAGTCTAAAAAATAATTTGTAGTCCTGACAGTTACTCCTTCCAGCAGGTACAGGGGAAGAGACATTTTGAGACGAAGTCACCGCTATGTACGACCCCATGACATCTATGTTCCCGACAGAGCAAAAACAACCAGAGTTTTGACTCCTTCATCCCCAAGTAGGAATTACCTCCTCCAGCAAACTTCCTCCAGCAGAGAGCTGAAGTCTGTGTTCCCCAGCCGAGCTTTATAATTTCAAACATTTATAAAACCTCCTCCCAGTTAGAGTTTGTTTCTCGGACTGCAAAAGTTCATTCCCCAACAGAGTTTATTTCTCTACATCGGCAGAATCTTCCAACAAGCATCTCGCTCCACAGGCTAATTCTCAAGCAGAATCAATTCTCAAGCAGAATTAATTCTCAAGCAGAGTCAATCCCCATCAGGTTATCCTCAAACAGAAAGAGGAAATCCCCGGCGAATCATGTCCATTCACCATCCCCAGCGGAAATGAAGGATTCATCCTCCCAATACTTTCCAGCAGTGGTCCAGGATTTATTTTCCCTGACTAAAATTGCGATATCATCCCATATTCATACATCATGGCATGTGCATACACATCGCATACAACATAATCTCATTTATTTTGATAACATCATCACGATGCATTTCATACATCATGACATTGCATATGACTAACTCCTTTCCTTTTTCAGGAAAAGATCAAATCAACGAACATCGCTACTTATATGACCGGGTAGACTTCTCAAAAGCTACGTCTGATGGAGGGCTATTTTCAGCAATTTCCTCAGAAAGATGTCCACCCAAGATTTTCTCTGATACAGTCAGATCGACACTAAGATCTCTCTGATTTCCATTCCAATTGAAGAAACCGTGAAGCTTGGATTTCGACCAGATAACACTATAAGTTGCTGCAAAGCCTGGAATCCGACCAGATAGCAGTCTACCCTGTCAGTTACTATGAAGCCCGAAACCCGACCAGATAATAGCCAATCTGCAATTTAAGACACTGAAGCCTGGATTTCGACCAGATAACAGTATAAGGTGCTACCAAGCCTAGAATTCGACCAGATAGTAGTCCTCTTCCTCAAAGACATTGTGAAGCCTGAATTTCGACAAGATAACAATATAAAAGCACTACAAAGCCTGGAATCTGACCAGATAACAGTTTACTCTGTCAGTTACTATTAAGCTTGGATTCGACCGAATATTAGTATACCTTAGATTCAATTTGAAGCCTGGATCCTACCAAATAACAACTTAATTTATTAAAATTACTGAAGCCTGGATACGACCAGATAACGGTACACCTCAGATTCGAGTTGAAGCCTGGATACGACCAGATAACAACTTAATTTCTTCAAATTACCGAAGCCTGGATACGACCAGATAACGGTACACCTCAGATTCGATTTGAAGCCTGGATCCGACCAGATAACAACTTAATTTCTTCAAATTACCGAAGCCTGGATACGACCAGATAATGGTACACCTCAGATTCAAGTTGAAGCCTGCACCTGACCAGATAACAGCTTATTTTCTTCAAATCACTGAAGCCTGGGCATGACCAAATAAAAATTCAAGACACTGAAGCCTGGAGTATGACCAGATAACAGTTTAATCTCATTTCCCCAATAATTCGCTGTGAAGCCTGAAGCACGACCAGATAGCAGTCAGGCTTATCACCCTCAGCAAGTCACTGTGAAGCCTGGATCCTGACTAGATAGTAGTTCACTTTCGTCTCTTCAATTAACAGATGACTCCCCAATAGAGTAACATACGACTAAAGCTCCTAAAACTCCATGTTCCAAGACAAAGATCAACATTCCTCAACGGACTCCTCCTCACACATCAGGAACAGGAATCCCCACAAAGGAGTATCTCATGAAATCAACAGTCTTCTAGATGGCATCTTTAAGCCCATCTCCAACTGTAATACCCCAAATTTGTCCTACCCTTCTACTTTTATCTAGTTTATGTGTTTTCGCGCTTTTCTCATGTACATATCTCCATTAGGTCATTTAACATTGCATACATTCGCTAACAACATAATTTCGCAAGGGGTCGAGAGCCTTCAGGATTAGGGTTTTATCAACTGGCTAAGGTGTATATGTTCAAATAGGGCCTGATTCTTCCGGTTACTTTTCAAGGCAGTGAAATTGCGGAATTAGGGTTTTGTGTTCATGGATGTTGTGGATCTTTTCTTCATCAAGCTACAAGATCATCTTCCATTAAGAATTCATCGAACACAGGTGTATTAGGGATTCACATCTTCTATGTGTGAATTCGTAATATCTATCAATCGAGGTTCATTGAGCTTCACATTACGCGTCTTTCTATACTTCAAGGCGCTCTCAAGGTAATGTTGTCATCCATAAAGTCAAGATGTAGTATGGATTGGATTACAAAATGTAAGCCATGATACAAAAGATGAAGTTGTGGGTTCGTTGAGTTCAAAACTTCATCATTTCAAACAATTATTGCTTCGATTACAAGTTTACTAGGGTTCAACAGAAATAAGATTCAAATTCGGATTCATTGAAATTTCTAACAGTGTGCGAGATTAATATTGGTCCAAGATCTAAATTTCATGATTTTTAATGGTTGATTCAAGATAAGATTGGATTCACGTAGTTCAAGTTGTCATCTTCATGTTCACTTAATTCATCTCCCGTCCTTCAAATCTAGGCATGACACATAAATGGATTCAGATTCAATTCTTTGTGAAATATCAAATTGGATTCAAGTTTTGAAGCAAGGCGTCCCATGATAAAGTTCAACGTCAATTCAGGAAAGTTAAATTTTGGGACGAAGTTTCATTTGTTTGTGTTTGTTTCATTTAAGTTACCAGAGTAATGGAGGGAAAGAAATTCAAATTTAAAATAAAGTCTCCATTATAAAAAACCATTTCAAAGCATGGTATCTCAAAAAAAACAAGTTACAATTCACAAAGCTAAATTACAAATACATACAGCATTTGAGTTTCATCCAATTACATTCATAACCACACAAACTTTTGTTCTAAGCCTAATCTTAGCCCATACATCTTCATGCTTGCTTCCCATGACCAAACCACCATGTCTTCAAGCTATGCCCAAAGCTTCATGTATCATTTGAATCCATCTCAGGTATTCTCAATCCTGCAATTTTGCAAAACAATAGAAGTCGGTTCAGAGTTCAAAAACAATTGCCCTACATCAGTTGAAATACAAGATCAGCCCTGTACCAAGCTAATAAAATTAGCTTAGAAAAATTCAAAACAATTAGCAATCCTTTAAATTCCAAAACAGCCCTGCTATAACTGTTAACAGAATAACAACTATAATTGCCATATAACCAAACCTTTAACAGAATTACAAATAGAACCTAACAAACCTCTCCTAACCAACTGCCACATAACTTCACTACCAATAACCAAAACAGATTCTAACAACCCTTAACTGTCAAAACCATTTCCCTAACTGCTAGCCAAAACAGAATTTTATAAATTCCCTAACCATTTTCCAAAGCAGCCCTGCACATAACAAACTGCTAACCAAATTCTGCTTAACAAACTTCCTAACCAATCATAACCAATTACCAAACCAATCATAACTACCAATCTGCAACATCACATCTTCAAAACTTATTCTACCGCCCTGCATCATAAAACCAGATTGCGCAAGTTAATTCAGTTCAAATAAATAATTAACCTGCACCTCAAAAAAACCAGTTTGACTAAAAAAAAAACAGAAATATAAATAAGGAAAGGGTGGAAACCGTGGAGAAGAGGGAGAAGCCAAATCAGAAATGAAATTAAACCATAACAGAATTTCCAGCTCAACAACATCCAAAAACTTTCCAACAGAAAATATGAGAATAATCCAATTCAGTTCACAAACAGAATTCATAACTACTTCCTAACCACCCAAACCTGTAACTAACTCTTCCAACCTCTTAACTGTTTCTAACTGCCTGCAACAAAAAAATAACAGTTTACTTATAACAGAATCCCAACCTTTAGAATTAGATTTTGATCCTCTAACCATAACCCCCTTCATCCTTGACATAGGACTACCATTGTATGATAACATTAGGTTAGAAATAGGCAAGTCTCCCTTAGACTCTTTTCTTCCCCTTTTGCATGTGCATCTAAAACAAAACTCATTTTCTTAGAAAATCATAAAACCATGCTAATCATAGTTAAACCCTTTTTCAAGGTAACAAAAATACAAAACAAATTCAAACCATTTTGTGTGCTCGAGCACCTTCTCTCTAAAACCCTTTTCAGGTAAGGACATGATTAATTTACTTCTGTGCCAACGCATAAGTCTCCAAAGGCCGAGATGCGGCAAAAGGCAGAATTAACATTTTCCATAAAAAACATAAACAAACAAAAACATATGAACCGAACTACGGTAGCTCTGATTCCTCAAAAAGGATATGTAGGCATTGGGGTAGGGCCCAAGCGAGCACAATTTTATTTTCCCTACATTCTTTTCTCCTTTCTTTTGCATTCATTTTCCCTCCAGTAGTATAGTAGACAGTAATCATAGATTAAACACATCCATAAGATAGATAACAAGAGTGGATACCGTAGAGTACTACGGGCGTGTGGGGTGCTAATACCTTCCCCTCGTGTAACAGACTCCCTTACCTGATCTCTCGGTCGCAAGACCGTGACTTCTCCCTTCCTCAAGTTTTCTCGATGTTTACCTTTCCCTACATGTGGGATAAAATACGTTCGATGGCGACTTCATTATTTTGATGATTTTCAGCCGGTTGTTTCAGCTGGCGACTTCACTGGGGAACGGTCGACCAAATTCTGGTCCATCCCGGAGTCGCTCCTAGCTCTTGCTTTCTTTTCTTTGGGTGTTTATCTTTATGCTTTCAGTTTATTCACTCATTTTGTATATACTTGAGCATATGTGTGCATTGCATTTTACTGTCTTCCATATACTACTGTTGTACTGGATCTGCTTCTTGTTGGGTGGGTGTTACTATGAGGTAAAAGGCCCAATACCCAGGCCAGAGTTGTATACCATAGGAACCCTATGAATAGAGTGGAACATGAATGTCTAGTTGACTTGGGTCTCACTATCGCCGCCATGTCATCCACGCTCAGATGAGGTACAAATGAGGGGCTATCATTTTCACGTAGGTGATACGGCGATAGTTTTTCAGGAGTACCCTCGATTCTGAGTTACCATTGCCTTACCCTGACCTAGTTTTCACCCGTGAGCGGGGAGGGAATTCTTGTTACAGGTACAGGTGGTGACTATGTTCAGATGGTTACTCATGCTCAGATGGTGACTATGATCAGACGGTGACTATTGGTTCTAATGGCTATATTCTTGATTTCTGTTATGACTTTATGCAGATGCTATATCCTGTTGGTGACCGTATGGTTCTCAAATTTATTTTCTGAGTTTCTGACTTGTTTACCTAGAGGTTCATTCAAGCCTTCAATCTTGGTATTCCCAGCATTGTTCAGAAATGCTCAACAGTATCCAGTCCCAGAAGCCTTGACCCCGTACAATGGGAGATCCACATGGTACTTGGTTCTTATATATGCGGAAGCTATGTCGGACCTTTGATTTGATGATACTCACATGGTTCAGAACAGTACATCAATCATATTCAGAAATGATGGAACCTTGATCCTCTTTGATCTCATGCCTTTGCATACATAACATGGCTAACCACATGCTTAACATACATGTTCTGTTACTTCCAAGGAATCACATTTGCAAGTCTTATGCTAAACTTTTCCATTCCTTACTTGCGTAAAATCAAAATCAAAGCACGCAAATTCCTTGGAAATGATAGAACATGACATGGTACTCATTCATGCACCCCATGCATATTCATGCATTCATAACAGGTACCCGAAGATTGGGGATTCTTATTCAGACCTGTGGTTATCTTCAAAGATTCAACTTGATTTCTCACTGCACATGCTCAGAGATCAGTTATGGAATAACTCCGAGTGGTACATGCAAGCTTTGGCTCGTAGTCAGAAACTTCTTCAAGCAGGAAGATAATGGATTAAATACTCAGATAAAGCAGGTCATGGAAACTCTGATGATGATGTCTATTATTTCTTTAAGACATGATATGCTTGGTGATGCATATTATACTGGGGCACCTGGCCAACTGATTGAAGATGGTATGTCATCCAGAGACCATGTCCAAAACAGGCTCAATCCAGAGACTACTGTGTTCACATCAAATCCAAAGGGGAATTCTCTCGCACACTCGAGCATCAAGACTACAGAAAGTCACCAGAATCAGCAAGTCCATACGGAGTCAAGTCTCCTCAACAATGGCAATCATTGGTTTCTTTACTGCATTTTCATTTGCATTCTTGCTTGTTTGTTTAAACATTGCTTGTATATAGAAACTTGTCTATTTTTGAACGAAAATATTAATGCAATAAGTATGCTTGTCTTGAAGTGTTCCTTTCATTTTTACTCATCCATTCGCTATCACTCTTTAAATGTTTTACTTGAATATTTATGCCAGATTTCCTAGTCTTATGCTTATGTAAAGATTCAAAGGAGGATGATGACAATCTGAAAATGCAAAAATCTCTGGTCGGTACGCTTTTGAGTAAGACCCTGCTGACGATGTACATGCCTTATTTCAATCCCTAAACACTGGAGATATAAGGGAGATAGACCCTCGTCAACCCCTCTGAGCCTTCGAAGTAGGAATCTTCTTTCTATTCAGAAAAAACCCTCATTTCAACCCTGGGGAGGATAGTGTTCAGCTAATCTGATCAAGCATTTAGAACTCATCAAGAGTGTGCATCCAAGGATACAACAATGGTTATCCATCAAAAGGTTTAGGGAAGTCAAAACCACAATGGTTAATCCTCATCTATCAGCAACGTGCATCAACTAACGATACCCCAATGGGTATCTCTCGTGCATCGGGAGGTCAACAAATGACGATACAATAATGGCTATCCATCATCTACTAGAGACTCAGGCAGTCACGATCACTTCCGACAAATCAAAAACAACGCAAAGATCAACTACTTGTTCAAAATGAAAAATATGAATAAGAAAGAAACATAAATCCCCGCTAAGTCAAAACTTGAAAACAAGTCGCTTAGGCAAAAATTGGGGCATCCCGTTGGACTTCCAAATCGAAATTCAAAAGAATTTGTCCAGGGAAAAATTAGGGAAAACAAGAAATAAATCGAAAAGCCTAAAAGGCAAGAAAAGGATTACCAATGAAAATACTCATCAAAGAACAAAGTCGTGTGATCAGACGCCAAAAGCAAAAGGTGAAGTGACTGTCGTGTCCAAAAAACCACGGTAGTTCCTCAATCATCGCAAACTCTTATAGAGAGACGAATACTTGTACCAGTTCAACTGAAAGTAGGAATGGAGAACATCATAGAGAATGGGTGGGCACCAAATAATTTTGAGCCTTAAATCCTTTTTCTAAAACCGTGAACCAGGCCACGTTACAACCCTTTCAAAGCCCTAACTGAAGCATGGGTTAATTCGAAAGCGTGCTACAACGAGATAACGTTTAACTGACTCCTAAGAGGTACGTTTGAATATCTGTGGTGGCATCATATGCTTGCATTATCTTTCATAAAAAAGGAATTTGCAAATGTTTCTCTCTAGCTAGTGACTCGTTCACAACAGAGTTGTGACATCATTTCATTCAAGGTTTTTTCAAACTTCAAGACTTAGATATGTGTTGCATTAGAATTATAATTCTCATAATAAACATTCTTCTGCATACAAAACAATGATCAATATCAAGTAAGTTTACACAATGAACAATCGGTAAAGAGCTCAATCTTGTCAGAGAAGAGAGGCTTGAATACCCTGTTGAAGCAAGAGTCAGCTGCCACAAGAGAAATGACTTATCCAGCAGCATGTTAACCGGTGATTATGTCAAGAGAAATCATCTTGGTACTTCACAGTCTGAGTACAATTCAGGGATGAAGTTAGCAGAGCCTACCAATCTGAGGCAATCAAGTCAAGAGTCGATCTCTCCAAGTTTAGCCAAATCTGGGGCATTCCCTCAAAGCTGTCAATTAGAGGCTATCACGTCGATAAATCTCTTCAAGATCGATCAATCAAAGGCTATCACGTCGATAAATCTCTTCAAGCTCGATCAATCAGAGGCTATCACGTCGAGAGATCTATTCAGAATTCATTTAACCTGGGGAGGTTACGTCGAGATTCGACAAATCTCTCCAAGAAAGCTGTAATCAAGAACAATTTGTTTCGTGGCTCAAGACATTGGGGCAGGCCACCTCATATCGTATTGTGGCATGAATCTTCTGGTCTTCTATTTTGACCTAGATCTTCCCAGAGATCCTCCAGACAGGGGAATTCCTCATCCATACTTAGTTTCTCAAGTCAATTATGTTATACAAGACTACGATCAAGCCAAAAGCATCATAACAATCACCCTGACCCAGCCAGTACACGAAGCCGCCTTCATCTGCTACAGACAACTTCAGAACTGATTCCCTAAATGAATTCAGAAAATCTAGCATCGTCTTTTAACTCAGCACCCGCAAGTGCATGCTCAGTGGAGTTAATCAAGAGCATCCTCAGTAAAGCTAAACTGAGGCATTCACATAGCTGAACCGGGGCATTCGCAGAGCTAAACCAAGGCATTCGTAGAGCTCAGCCGGGGCACTTGTAAGTGTCCACGCCCATCTCTTATCCCCAAGTGATTCAAGAGATAATTCCCCAGTGTGCGTAAACTTGGGACATGCATTCAAAGGGATCCACATGGTGTTCGGTATCCATTCTGCAGCATATTCAGCTCTATCATCCTCTCAACGGTTCAGGATGTATGGAGTCTGGCCAGATTATCTCTTCCCCAAATGGTACGATTCAGAATCCAGCAGCGTACCTGATGACTCGCTTCGTCAGCAATTCAATCCTCGGCAGAGTCAACAACGATCTTTGGTCTTCAAGAGCTCCCCAGTGAATTTTTTTATCAGTATCCCCAATAACCTTTGATACTGCAGGCTTCCAACATCGATATGTATTGACATCCCCAGTGATGAACAATGGTTCCCAGCAAGTCGACTCTTATCCCCGTGAAGTTTATTTCTTCGCACTGCATATAGTTATCACTGCATAACATTGCATCCTCAAAAGCGCGTAGCTGATCCATCAGAGTGGATCTTTGTGTCAAAATAAATTCAAACATGCATATGAAGCATAAGCCAGATCAGGTACCTTACATGAAAGACCTAAATTATTCAAGGACAACAATACATCCCTACAGGAGGGTATCATGCTCAAAGTCCCCAGTCAGTGACCTTCACCTCTTCAATGCCAAACAAAATCAATACACTTTGTCGTTCTAAACCCAGTTCTTGTGTGGTAGTCAGTTCCCTAAACACTCGTCGTGTCAACTCCTAAACACTCATCCATGTCAGTCTCTCGAACACTCGTCTGTGTTCAACCTTTGATACTCGTCCGTATCTTCTTTCAATACTAGTCCGTATTGATTCAAACACTCGTCTGTGTTTAACCTTTTGATACTCGCTTGTATCTTCCTTCAATACTCGTCCGTATTGATTCAAACACTCGTCCGTGTTTAAACTTTTGATACTCACTTGTATCTTCCTTCTATACCCGTCCGTATTGATTCAAACACTCGTCTGTGTTTAACCTTTTTATACTCGCCTGTATCTTCTTTCAATACTCGTCCGTATTGATTCAAACACTCGTCCGTGTTTAACCTTTTGATACTCGCTTGTATCTTCTTTCAATACTCGTCTGTATTGATTCAAACACTCGTCCGTGTTTAAACTTTTGATACTCACAGGTATCTTCTTTCAATACTCGTCTGTATTGATTCAACCACTCGTCCGTGTTTAACCTTTGATACTCATCCGTATCTTCTTTCAATACTCGTCCGTATTGATTCAAACACTCGTCCATGTTTAACCTTTGATACTCGTCCGTATCTTCTTTCAATACTCGTCCGTATTGATTCAAACACTCGTCTGTGTTTAACCTTTGATACTCGTCCGTATCTTCTTTCAATACTCGTCCGTATTGATTCAAACACTCGTCCGTGTTTAACCTTTCTTGATGCTCGTCTGTGTCGCTTATCTAAACAATCTTCATGCCGTAACCCATGTTTCCTTCGTCGAACCTGAGATCGCCTCTTGGCTAGGTTCTTCCCTCAAATCATCGTCGAACCTGAGATCACCTCTTGGCTAGGTTCTTTCCATATACTTTTTCTTAGAACCTGAGATCGCCCTTTGGCTAGGTCCTCTGTCAAATCACTCTCATGTGTCGCCTTAGGATCGTAGGTCGCCCGTAGACCTCGTCCGCTGTCTTTTCATACCAAACATTTGTCTTGTATTGGCATCAAGCCACATTACAAGTCCAATCTCTGTCTCTTCATTGAAAAAACAAATTTCTTTTCCCCAGCAGATAACACAAAAATAAATAAAGAAAACACTTACTCTCTCTCTTAGGACAAATTTTTTGCATTGATATTTAATCATCTTCAACCTTGAACTTCCGAAAGGCATGTGCCAATCGTACTTTCAGGTTTAAGACGATTAAATAGGGGCAGCTGTAATACCCCAAATTTGTCCTACCCTTCTACTTTTATCTGGTTTATGCGTTGTCGCACTTTTCTCATGTACATATCTCCATTAGGTCATTTAACATTGCATACATTCGCTAACAACATAATTTCGCAAGGGGTCGAGAGCCTTCAGGATTAGGGTTTTATCAACTGGTTGAGGTGTATATGTTCAAATAGGGCCTGATTCTTCCGATTACTTTTCAAGGCAGTGAAATTGCGGAATTAGGGTTTTATGTTCATGGATGTTGTGGATCTTTTCTTCATCAAGCTACAAGATCATCTTCCATTAAGAATTCATCGAACACAGGTGTATTAGGGATTCACATCTTCTATATGTGAATTCGTAATATCTATCGATCGAGGTTCATTGAGCTTCACATTACACTTCTTTCTATACTTCAAGGTGCTCTCAAGGTAATGTTGTCATCCATAAAGTCAAGATGTAGTATGGATTGGATTGCAAAATGTAAGCCATGATACAAAAGATGAAGTTCTGGGTTCGTTGAGTTCAAAACTTCATCATTTCAAACAATTATTGCTTCGATTAAAAGTTTTCTAGGGTTCAAGAGAAATGAGATGCCAATTCGGATTCATTGAAATTTCTAACAGTGTGCGAGATTAATATTGGTCCAAGATCTAAATTTCATGATTTTTAATGGTTGATTCAAGATAAGATTGGATTCATGTAGTTCAAGTTGTCATCTTCACGTTCGCTTAATTCATCTCCCGTCCTTCAAATCTAGGCATGACACATAAATGGATTCAGATTCAATTCTTTGTGAAATATCAAATTGGATTCAAGTTTTGAAGCAAGGCGTCCCATGATAAAGTTCAACGTCAATTCGGGAAAGTTAAATTTTGGGACGAAGTTTCATTTGTTTGTGTTTGTTTCATTCAAGTTACAAGAGTAATGGAGGGAAAGAAATTCAAATTTGGAATAAAGTCTCCAGTATAAAAAACCATTTCAAAGCATGGTATCTCAAAAAAAACAATTTACAATTCACAAAGCTAAATTACAAATACATACAGCATTTGAGTTTCGTCCAATTACATTCATAACCACACAAACTTTTGTTCTAAGCCTAATCTTAGCCCATACATCTTCATGCTTGCTTCCCATGACCAAGCCACCATGTCTTCAAGCTATGCCCAAAGCTTCATGTATCATTTGAATCCATCTCAGGTATTCTCAATCCTGCAATTTCTCAAAACAATAGAAGTCGGTTCAGAGTTCAAAAACAATTGCCCTGCATCAGTTGAAATACAAGATCAACCCTGTACTAAGCTAATAAAACTAGCTTAGAAAAATTCAAAACAATTAGCAATCCTTTAAATTCCAAAACAGCCCTGCTATAACTGTTAACAAAATAACAACTATAATTGCCATATAACCAAACCTTTAACAGAATTACAAATAGAACCTAAAAAACCTCTCCTAACCAACTGCCACATAACTTCACTACCAATAACCAAAACAGATTCTAACAACCCTTAACTGTCAAAACCATTTCCCTAACTGCTAGCCAAAATAGAATTTTATAAATTCCCAAACCATTTTCCAAACAGCCCTGCACATAACAAACTGCTAACCAAATTCTGCTTAACAAACTTCCTAACCAATCCTAACCAATTACCAAACCAATCATAACTACCAATCTGCAACATCACATCTTCAAAACTTATTCTACCGCCCTGCATCACAAAACCAAATTGCGCAAGTTAATTCAGTTCAAATAAATAATTAACATGCACCTCAAAAAAACCAGTTTGACTAAAAAAAACAGAAATATAAATAAGGAAAGGGTGGAAACTGTGGAGAAGAGGGAGAAGCCAAATCAGAAATGAAATTAAACCATAACAGAATTTCCAGCTCAACATCATCCAAAAACTTTCCAACAGAAAATATGAGAATATTCCAATTCAGTTCACAAACAGAATTCATAACTACTTCCTAACCACCCAAACCTGTAACTAACTCTTCCAACCTCCTAACCGTTTCTAACTGCCTGTAACAAAAAAATAACAGTTTACTTATAACAGAATCCCAACCTTTAGAATTAGATTTTGATCCTCTAACCATAACCCCCTTCATTCTTGACATAGGACTACCATTGTATGATAACATTAGGTTAGAAATAGGCTAGTCTCCCTTAGACTCTTTTCTTCCCCTTTTGCATGTGCATCTAAAACAAAACTCATTTTCTTAGCAAATCATAAAACCATGCTAATCATAGTTAAACCCTTTTTCAAGGTAACAAAAATACAAAACAAATTCAAACCATTTTGTGTGCTCGAGCACCTTCTCTCTAAAACCCTTTTCAGGTAAGGACATGATTAATTTACTTATGTGGCAACACATAAGTCTCCAAAGGTCGAGCTGCGGCAGAAGGTGGAATTAACATTGTCCATAAAAAACATAAACAAACAAAAACATATGAGCCGAACTACGGTAGCTCTGATTCCTCAAAAAGGATACGTAGGCATTGGGGTAGGGCCCAGGCGAGCACAATTTTATTTTCCCTACATTCTTTTCTCCTTTCTTTTGAATGCATTTTCCCTCCAGTAGTATAGTAGACAGTAAGCATAGATTAAACACACCCATAAGATAGATAACAAGAGTGGATACCGTAGAGTACTACGGGCGTATGGGGTGCTAATACCTTCCCCTCGCGTAACAGACTCCCTTACCCGATCTCTCGGTCGCAAGACCGTGACTTCTCCCTTCCTCAGGTTTTCTCGATGTTTACCTTTCCCTACATGTGGGATAAAAGACGTTCGATGGCGACTTCATTGTTTTGATGATTTTCAGCCGGTTGTTTCACCAACGACTCTCCGTCATACTCCTTGGATGGCATCTTTAAGCCCATCTCCAACAGTCTCCCGTCACCTTTTCCAAATGGCATATGTAAGCCCATTCCCAATATTATTCACCAGAAGTATCACTTCAGACGAGTGCAAATTTCTGGGCACTTTAGTGTTCATTCATCTTCCACCTTCAGATCATGAAAGGCAGACAAGCCAATCTACATCTTTAGGTTTAAGAAGATTGAACAGGGGCAGCTATTGTACCCCAAAATTTTCCCTCTCACTTTTTATAAGATCTTCTCTCACATGGGTGGCTACAAACACTTGCTTGAAGAAAAAATA